>JAHBCN010001634.1:0-111313 GCA_019359885.1 Listronotus oregonensis | reverse complement strand
CACCCCCACCCTGACGACTTGGGATCTGCCCTCCAAATAAGATTTTAAAAATTGTACACTATGAGCGTGGAAGTTATATAGTTCTAATTTACGGAGAAGCAGACTATAAGTGACACAGTCGAATGCTTTGGTTAGATCATAGAAAACTGTGGCATTATATTCCATGTTTTCAAAGGCATCCATTATATGGTTTACAAGAATAAGAATGCCTAACACTGTGTTAAGGTCATGCCGAAAACCAAACTGACTGCCAGAGAAAAGTTTATTTCTCTCAAAGAAAGCTGCCACCCTAATCGCCATGCATTTTTCAAATATTTTTGAAAATATAGGAAGCAAGGAGATTGGTCTGTAATTTGAAATAGATTCGGGTATAAAATTAACAAACACATTATCAAGACATGCATCCTGCCTCGTGACTCCCTCGACCAATGGCTGAAAACCACTGCATCCGAGAGCATCACAAAGCAGCACACATTCCCTTTCATTTGTGCCCAAATGCACATTAAAATCACCTAGAATAATTATATTTTTGTTAATACCAATCTGGGTTATTAATTCCTCGATTACCCTAATGAACCTCTTCAGATCCGTTGAAGGAGGTCTATAAATTGTGACAACATAAATATTAAAGTTACTTAAATAGGTTGTACTGATTTCTATGCATCCCTCAATACTGAGATTTAGATATAATTTATTAGTAATGGGACTTACAGATTTATCACAAAAAATAGCAGAACCTCCACCCTTCTGTTGTTTCCTTGCAAAACAGGCTTCCAACCTTTTTACAGACAAAAAAATAGTATGTAGGAATACTTTTAATTTCATATTTAATTTTTGAAATCTTGTCGTCTAGCTTGTTTACAAACTTGTGTTCAATTAATCCTACTTTGACACACCAAACGTATTGTTTGTTGTACCTTAACATCCCAACCTCTGTGTTCACACGTCGTTGTCGTGGTTGGGCCCAGTAGGATCTTTTGGAACATGCGCTAAAGTTGCTGGTTATCGGAAGCTAAGATGAACACATGGCTTAACTCAAGGTGTTAGCATACCGTGCTAATGAGTGAATGACATCCTGTGCCTTAAACAGGTGTCTCCAACGGTGCCTCTGAGATACTAGCTCCGATACGGAAGGCGGATAGAACCGCTTTCATAGGAAAAAAGTGACAAAGGTGCGATGACCGAGACGGATAAATCCGTTTCAAGAGGTGCCACTGAAGGTCACAAGCAGACAAAGGTGCGCCGACCGAAAAGGGTGAATCCGTTTCGAAAGGTGCCCCTGAGTCACTGGCGCCTATTTTACGGGGAAGGGCTAGTCCATCCCGAACAAACAGGAAGGGGTCCCTGAGTCCAAACAGAAGGGGGACAGAACCGCCTTTATAGGGAAAAGGGTTCCCTGGCTTTGAACAGAAAGCGGATAGACCGTTTTCATAGGGTAAGGCCGGAGATGCGGCCTCAGAAAGAACATCTTGTTCCTGTAAGAAGGACCTGGTAGCTACCCACGTCGCTAGACCGGGAGAGGAGGGCATGACGGATCTAACCGTCTGCTCGTCATACTCTCCAGGAGACGCGGACACCAGAACGCATCAGAACACATATTGTGCCGGTAGCGACACGAGTAAGAGAAAATGTAAGAACTCTATCCCAATCTGGTATCAGATTCATTAGAAGTCTGATCCTAGTGGGAGAAATATAACAAGGTGTGAGCCACAATAGACCGAGCGGTCGCAGTGGAGGGCGTAAAAAGTCCACTCACTTTTAAACCTTCAACCTGTACCTTAACCTTGTACCAAACTATTACCAGGGATGTTTTAACAATTTTACAACTTATCAGTTTTGTCTGTTTAATTGCAATGAACCTTACTTAAAAAAGAAACTTTGAAATAGGTTTTACATTAGCATTATTAGATTAAACACAAATACCCTAAATGGAAAACCGCAAATATTGTGTACCCCTTAAAACTATTTCGTATTTTTAAAGTTTTTATTTTTAGGTTGATTTATTTGTGCTGTAGAGATAGAGCAAAATAGGACAATTTATTTAAAGCATCAAAGTAATTTAACTGGAAATTGAAGAAATTCAGTAAAACTTTTAAAAAGCAGACAGACATAAACCAAAGAGATCTAGTTTTAAAATTTTTAAAAGATAAATTAGTTTATTTCCGAAAAGCTTTAACGATAGATCGAATTTGGAAAACAATTATAGAATTTCAGTCGCTTTGAGAAAAATGTATTTTAACTTTTTTTTCTTACAATTTAACCTGAAATTTGCTCTTATTTTATACCTTATAAAGCGTAACACTTTCGGCTGTAATAAGGAAACATTTTCTTTTGTGACTTTACACTTCGTTAAATTTGTAACATTATCTTGGAAATTGTGTGGAAGTTAACTACGGACTTCCGCAAAAACTTTAACATAAGATAAACCCATTTATAGTTATCCCTTGGTAAAACCTAGTATGCATTATCTACGTAAATTACGAGGGTGGGATGAAAAGTTTCCGGCTTGATAAAGAGAAACAAGTTTATTCTCCCCTTCCTTTGCATTATTTTTAAACATAATCTCTATTAAGAACTATTTATTCTTTTATAACAATGCTTGAAAGTGGTATTCCGTTTTTATATTTCAATTTATCAAGCCCCTCAGACAACTTATTTATAGCATCTACTACTACTACCTGTATGTATTTGACCACACCTGGATTTTTACACAGTAAGTGTAAGTGTGTGTGTAACCATACCTACTAAACATGGAATGAAAAGACTCACTTAGCCCAGCGTGGCTGTCGCTTGGTTTATGTTTTCGTAATCAGATGGGACAGGTATCGAAATTTGACTGATTTTAAATGTATTTGACTACGTCTGCCATTTGAAAATTAAAAAATATATTACTATTATTATCAAAAAATAACAAAGGCGGACCAACCATTGTCGCGCGTCTAACGTTGGTCTACGTAAGTTGGCGGCATATGGGAAACTCTTTCATTATTAAGTTTACGACAAAAAGTTATTTTTTTATAAAAAGTTCTGCGTAGTCCAGAATCTAAAATGCAACCATCAGGTGTCAAAATTTATCAGTGGTATACGAGGTTTGTCAAAAAATGTGTGTACGTAAGTTGGCGGCATATGGGCAATTTTTTTATTATAAGGTTTACAAAAAAAAGGTTTTGCATGGTCCAAACCATTAAATGCAATCATCAGATCTGAAAATTTACCAGTGGTATTCGATGTTTATTAAAAAATGTTTTTTTCCATTGTAAAGTACCTTTACTTTTGACAATATCGAAAATTATTTTAAAAAAAGATGTTTAGAAATAACTTTTAAATATTTAACATTGTTTTAATATTACATCCAAAAAAAAAAATTTATTATTTAATAACAATTTTAATTTCTAAAGAATAAATAAAAAAAAATTAATGTAAATAAACAATGTTGAATATTTAAAAGGCATTTTTAAACATCTTTTTTTATGGTAATTTTCTTTATTGTCAAAAGTAAAAGTACTTTACCCTGGAGAAAAAAAAAACATTTTTTTTTAATAAACCTCACGTACGACTGGTAAATTTTGACCCCTGATGGTTGCATTTAAGGTTTTGGGACCATGCAGAACTTTTTATAAGGAATAACTTTTTTTGTAAACTTACTAATAAAAAGTTTTAAATGCCAACTCACCTAGACAAACTGTACTAATGGCAGACCTGGTCAATTACTTTTAAAATTTCACACTTTTGGTACCTTTAAAATGGTCTGTCACGATGTTAGACGCGAGAAAATGGTCTGTCATTGTTATTTTTTGAAAATAAAGTAATATATTTTTAAATTTTCAAATGACAGACGTGGTCAAATACATTTAAAATCAGCCAAATTTTGATAACTGACCCACCTGATTACCAGGAGCGACAGTCACGCTGGGTTTAGTGAGTGTCCATTTCATGTATGGTAGGTATAGAGGACTGTGTAAAAATACAGGTCTGGTCAAATACATACAGGTAGCCGGCCACTGGCTCTTATATGACTTCCTTGTTGTTTTCAACTTTTTTACCTCCAAGTCATTTTTAAGGTTAGGAAATAGATGCTAGTCATTGGGGGCTAAATCTGATGAATATGGTAGATAAGGAAATAATACGAAGTTTAATCCGGCAAATGGGCTGTGAAACAATATTTTTTCTTAGCTAAGTTTATTTTTTACTTTTTTTGCAATAACTCTAACTAGTATTGACTACTGATGGTCTTACCCTTTTTCAGGTAATCAAGAAAAATACTTCCTTTTGCATTACTAAAAACTTTATCCGTCGATAAAATTATTTTTAATTTCTTTGGGGTTGTTAGGGGTTACCCGGTCATGACTATTGTTTTAACTGTTGTTTGCCTTCAGGAGTGTAGTGGTAAATTTAAGCTTCATTTACAGTTCTGGAACGACACAAAAATACGCTGGGGTTTTGCTTGTAAACCTCTACATTTTTAATTCAAACAGCACAACATAGCACATAGTTTCGCAGTGTCCAAATGTTCATGTACATGTACGGCATGTCCCATTTTCAACACTTTTATAGGGTTCCTACGTAATTGTAAGTGCTATCAAAAAAATAATATAGGCATCATGCTCTTTTTGGGTCAAGAAATAGAAAAATGTTTTTAACAAAAGTTTCTTTAAAATGATTGTTGAATAATCTTCCGTTTTTAAAATAAGTATACGGGGTCAGGTAAAAAAGTTCTTTGGACCAACCTCATTTTTAAATGAAACACCCTCTATATTTTATTCTAAAAAGATAGCATATTAAATTATCTTTTTAAAAATATAACGCACCATGGATAATTTTGGTTTTCAATGCGATTTACTTAAGCTTTATTTCTTTCAGCTATGTAGGCTATGCAACAAAAGCTAATATCCTAAAAACAAAACCATGTTAAAACATTGTAGCTGTAAAGGCATTGCACAATATTTTGTAACATACAAATAGTAAAATAAATGGTTGGCACAAGAAAATAAATTAAAAAAATATAGGAACTTTAAAACGCATTAATGATAAGTAATGGTTTTATATCTTCAAAGGCCTCATAAATTCTTTGATCAAGTTGTTGTCAATCAATTAAAAAGTCTGGAGGTGTTAGATCGGGAGTTCGTGGTGGCCACCTTATAGGTCCATGTGTTTCCATCCAACGGTTTCTGAAGTAAGTATTTAAATACCTCTTTATTCGACGAGTGTTATGGGCAGATGCGCCATCTTGTTGAAAGTAAATCTCTATTACTTTATTTAAAGTAATATCATTAAGTATAACAAAGAGGTATTATGTGAGATATCTATCTGCATTTAAATTTTCTTGAAAACAGCGATACGTCAGTTTATTTTGAAATAAAAAAGAATTTAAATTTACCCCAAATCGACCTTGTTGACGAACAGGTCGTACCATGTGTAAATTTGTGGAGTTTTAAGTCTTTCATTATATCGGTTGAGAAAACCGCTACTGGTTATTCGAAATTCATCTGACCAAATAATTTTTTGGAGGAAAAAGCGAGCCTCGTTACATTTACTTAAAAACCAGTTAAAAACTCCAAATATCTCACATTATCACCAGGGTGCAAATATTGGGTAATATTAACAACATTGAAATGATATTTATTGCACGTTAAAAAATTTTAAGCCTTAGATCTTAAAATTCCAGTATCAGTTTCTATTTTTGTGACGGAGGTAGATTTTTGTTCCTTTAATTTTAGAGGATAAAATTAGGGTATGTGCTTAAGACGACAAGACAAAAGTGAAAATTTTACATAGGCGATATTCCCTATTAACCTTTCACAATGTAACATCCGCAAATCTTAAATTTGTGACGATAAAAGAATCGATCCATAAAAAGCAAATACCCTATGCATATCGTCATATTTTATAGTATCTGCCTTTTTTCCCGACTTCATCATGGGCTTTGCACACTCGAGTCTCATTCAATAGCCACAAAAAGTGTTAAACGTACCTGAAGGAGTTTTTGCTTTAATGAAAGTTGACCTACTCCTATTATATATCACCGTTATCTAAAGCTACATACATAATACAATACTTTAAAAAAATTTTAGCACTAATAAATATCAATCTTCCAATAACAACGATTTCTCAAGTTTGGAGTTTATTTATTACAAAGTTTCCAGTCAATGCGACAGTTGGTTTAAGCTCCGCAATAAACTTCGAAATATTTGTGAGTTTTGCGGTACTTTGTTATCCTCTTGCATTCCGAAAATTAAGTTTAAGGAAACATATTGTTCAGCTGGCAGAATAAAACATGAAATACGACGTCCTACTTTACTAGAGGATATTAAAGTAGTTTTTAAGTTTATATGAAAAAAAAAAATAAGAATATGGTAAGTATGCGGAGATTTAGTTTTAAGTATTAAAGTGGTTTATGAAATTTTAATACCAGTAATGTAAAGATAAAGATAAGATAAAGATAATTTTTATTTCCTCAATTTAAAAGTACAAACAGCACAATAATTGACGAAAAAGTCAAAAAACCCTTAAAATAAATACTACAAATTAACAAAAAAAAATATTTAAAACAAAAAAAAAACAGTCAAAACGTTTTGTACTAAAAATAACTTACATAAAAGAAAAAAAGAAAAACAACAGTAATGAAGTAGATTTTCCGAAAAAAATCCTCAAAGCAGTAACAAGTTCTATCTAGTAGAAATTTTTTTTAATTTATTTTTTAAAACATTGATATTCTTGGATTTTTATGTCATCATTAAGGGAATTATAACATTTACAACAATTAAAATAAAAATTTTTTTGGTATGTTGCTGACCGATGCCTGTCCGGAACCAATAAAGCTCCATTTCTAGTGTTGTGATCGTGTTGCATACCATTAGTTACAAATAGCTTCTATTTCTGTAAACATAAATGCACAGTTCAAAATATAGGTTGAATAAAAAGTCAAAATTTTTAATGTCTTAAAAGCGTCACGACATGTTTCTCGATGTGTTAAACCACTGATTATCGAACTGCGTACTTTTGAAGCAAAAAAACCCTATTAACCTGAGCACCCCCACCATAACAAATAATCCCATATTGTAAATGGCTATGAAAGTATGCATAATAAAAGGTAAGAAGGGTGTCTCTACTGCAATGTTGGGACATGAAATTTAAAGCATAACAAGCACTACGTAATTTTGCACAGAAAAATCTATATGCGAGCTCCACTGCAACTTAAAATCCACATTCAAACCAAAACATTTTAGTGGTTTCACTACAATTAATAGGACTTGCCGTATTTTCAAAAAGTGTAAATTTATCTAAATTGGACCCTTGATAGAGTATACAAAAGAGCTGGGGTTTTGCTTGTATTTAAATTAAGATAATTTTTCTGACCACAAAATAATTTTACGATATACGTTTTCACTACTAATTTTAACTTACTAAGGGTGTTTTCTTTAATTAAAATATTAGTATCGTCAGCGTATCAAACTGTATATATATTTGAATTGGTACTAAGAAATTAATAATGTCATTCGAATAAATCAAATAGAGTAGAGGATCAATATAGATCCCTTGGTACTCCTCGGGTAATACGACTCCTTTCCTCTTTGCCCGATTTAGCCGTACAAACTGAAAGCGATTTTCCAGATAACTCTTCAAAAAATTGTATGGAACCCCCTAACCCCATACCGATACAACTTTTCCAACAATAAATCGTGGTGTACACAATCAAAAGCGCGCGAAATCCACAAAAGTCCCAAAACACAAAAACTACTATCCAATACCTCAACAGTCCACTTTTGAAATGACATGATGCTGTTTCAGTACCTTTATCCCTAGTAAAACCATGCTGCATAATTGATAGTAACTTGTTATTTGTCAAAAACTTGTTAACTGTTTTTTATTGGTAATTCAAATATCTTAGAGATAGGCGAAAGTAGACTTATACCCCTGTAATTAGTATATAAATTAGAATCCCCCTTTTTATATATTGGTATGACAGTAGCTAGTTTTAGTCCATCTGGAAAAATTCCGTTTTCCATTGATAAGTTAACGAGAAAAACAAGAATGGAGACAACTGATTTTACTTTTTTAACAAATTGTTTGATATATTTTCCACACCGCAGGCATTGGAATTCTTTAAATTGTCTATGAAAATATGCAAGTCCTGCTCACAATAGGCAACATAAAAAGGTCTTACCAAAAAAAAGGTACATTCGCGACAAAAAATCATAGTCAATTTGATTATGGACAGGGTTACCATCCACACCAGCAAAGTTAATGTTAAAATTATTTGCAACTCTGCATCGGACACCTCACACCATTGTCCAAAATTTCTACTTCCTTTCTTGTTACATCTTTTTTTTTGCAATTTTTTATGACCGACCAAACAGCCCTTGATTTATTTTGTGCATTATTTATTAGATCATCGTGATATTTAATTCTAGATAATTTTAGCTTTTCCCGATACTGACGGTATAAATATATAGATAAATCTTTATAACGCCGATCATGTTTAGATAGTTCGGTATAAAGAGTTCTCTTTCTTTTAAGTGTAATAATTCTGGACTTAATTTATGCTTTTACTCCTTTTTGTTAAGAAGACGTCGTTGTAAAGGAAAGCATGATTCAAAATAAAAAAAAGAGCAAATTGGAAAATATATAAAAAGGCCTATCAGGACATGACTGGAGTAAAACATCACCCCAATCTTTAGACTGTAAACTTTAAACAAAACGAGTTGTATTATTATTACAAAAATTTCGTCTATATTCATAAATATTCGGTCTTTTGGAACACTGATCATTTACAGATATTCCTAGAAGTTGAGAGTAATGATCAGATACTGTAAGGTTTACAACATTTGCTTTATATTTCAACTCTTCACAAATTTAAAAAAAGTATCTATGCAACTACTTGAGCTTATAGCTACCCGTGTGGGTTCCTTTATAGTAACAATAATTTTAAAGCAGTGCAGAAGATCAGTTAAAATTGTCAAATTAGCACTGGCCTCCAAAAAATTTGGTTAAAATCACCCCCCATAATAACTTTATATTTAAAATTAGAAGCATACAACAGTAAATCCTGAAAAAGGCTTAAAAAACTCCAAAACCCCTGAAGGTGGACGATAAACAACGACTATAATACTTTTCAGTTTATCAATTTTTACACTAGCGCACTCCAAAACTCCTTCCAAAGAAAACTTAGACACTTTAAAACTCGGTACATCTAAAACTAAATTTATCGTTCGTAAAAATTGCAACCCCCCCATGACCCAGATTCGAGCGGAAGTACGAAGTACACAGGCTAAAGTTTTCAAGTTTAACTCTCTTAATTGCGACTGCCTTTGCCAATGTTCCGTTATTAGAGTATGTGCATAAATGACCTTTAACGCGGTGTCCATAACTAAAACCTGATTACCTAGGCACTGAACATTTTGGTGACATATTATGATGATAGAGTTATCCTTGTGATCCGGAAAAAGAAAAACTGCTTCGTCTGAGTTACACTTACAGGTTGGGACTTTATTATTATCGTCGATTGTTGTAAGATAAATTTTCCCAAGTCACTATTTTTTTTTTCGCGTTCTTGGACCTGTGGCGTGGCAGATATTGTAAAAGTTTCAGTAGTTAATTCTTTATTTTTTTGTAAAGTCACATCAATTCCACTATATTTATACCCCAAAAAATCTTTAACTGGCCTCACCTCTATTAAATTTTACTATTAATGTACTTATTTATTACATAATTATCACACAGCGCAGAAAGCAAAACTTTTAATGTAGGGCTTTAGGTAACAGTAAAATTTTCAAAATTTATATCGAAGATGCTTATTAGTTTCAAAATAATTCACGTGCCGAAAAATTTAGGCAGTTTTGCAATTCACAGTTAAATTAAACATTAATTTATTTAAAACAACCCGGTTTTTGCAGTAGGTAGCTCCCACTAAAGTTACATTTGTGCTTGTAAGCGATTCTAAAGTCTTATGTAACATGTGGACATCTATTTCCTGTCTTTTAAAACATTAATAACTCCGCAAAAATAATTAAATGATCAGTGGGTCCAAAATCCGAACAGAAAGGTGAGCATCTTTAATAATATCGTTAAAAAGACCGTTTGGTTTAAAGAAAGAACTGACCGAAAAATTTTGAGACTCTTTAGATAAAATACTGTTTAGCATGGACACACATAGTTCAACATTATTATCACCAATCACCAGGATTCTGGATTTAGTGCTAACATTTTCATTTGTCTCGCATTTATTTACTTTAACTATTTTACTTGGTTGAAAATTCAAAACATCTTTAACCGCTATTGATTTTTTGGTGATTCGGGTATCGGTGTGTTCTTTTGCATTTCCTTTTTCTTTAGTTAAGGTAACTTGAAGAAATTTTAATTGTTCTTCCAGACACCGAATTTTATTTAATAGGCCAAAAACGGTTTTTCCGATTTTCGGCGGTTTTATTTCTTGAGACACAAATGGGATTCTCCATTTTTTGTTGTTGTTTATTTGCTTGGTCAGAATGCAGAAAACTAGAGTTCAGTGAACCTTTTAAACGATTTATCAGCTCACTTTTTTACCTCTTTGTGGAATCCTCGTTTTTTAGTTCTGCTTTAAAGGTCAACCAATCTTAAATGCGATAAACGAACAACACTCATTGTTTAGGTTAAAATTTAGAATGACACTTAAAAATACAAAGTTAAAATTTATTTTTTACACTATTAAAACTGTTGTCTTCTAAAAATGTATTATACCCGAAAACACAAATTTTAACACAATATTAACAGTAATAAACACACCTTTTTACGGAGCGATATCGAAACACACCTATACGGTCGATCGATAAAGTATTAAAAAGGGTAAAGGGAATATTAAGTGTTTCAATTTTTTTATGTACAGGATGACGCATTTTCGATGGACTTTTCATGTTTTATGTTGGTACGTGTATAGCTCATCGTTTGAATACTTTTATTATTAATTAAAATAATTTTATTAGCATTTTATTAAAACAGTTTCTTGTTTTGTTAAAAATTTTAACCATATTTTTAATATTCATTTTTTTTTAAGAACTAATTTAGCATAAACTGAGCTTACAGCCTTTCTTATTTAAATTATTGCATCAACTTTAGCAAAAAAAAAACTAATATTTTGACGATTTAAAAAAAAATTTTTTTTTGGCTCTTACTCAAAAACTATAACTTTAAAAATAATAATTTATAAAAACCTATTTGTTAAAAATCCTTAGCGCCATTATTTTGTTTTTATACGTTTTTTTCCTTTTATAGATTTTAAGTTTTTCATTTTATTTTAATTTTTTATATTTTTATTTTACTATTATTCATTTTCAAGTGAATATTACCCCAAAACAGCAAAACTTTTCAAGCGACTTTTTCCAAAAACCTTTTTGTTTATATCTCCTTTAGTACCTATTTTATGAAAAAAATGTGTAAAAAAACTTTTGTATAGAGCTTTTTTTTATCTTAGGACAGTCCACGAAGGCTGATGCCTAAGTACTAACGTACTGTGGGTGTCTTAAGTGTGGTGAGAGGGAGCTTGTTTACACGGGACTTAAATATTTGGAGATTGGGAGGAGAAGGAAAAACTTCTGCGGGCAGCAGGTTCCATAGTCTTGACACTCTAGGGATGAAGGAACGAAGAAAGCGGAAAATTCGGGGCCTCTTTAACTGAACTGTAAAAGGATGCATAAAAGTTGCACTACGTGTTGCTCTGTTGGGAGCTGCCAGAGAAGGAATTATACTGGCCAATTCCTCTGAGCAGAAGCCGTGAAAATACCTATAGAAGAGCGACAGATCCCCTACAGCTCGACGGTGGGCAAGAAGATAAAGCCTTTTTGTGAGCATTGGATCATTAATAAGAAGAACGAGTTGTAGTGCCAGACGGTTCGTGGCGGCATGCGTTCAGTGGCCTCAAAATGTGTGGAGTATGATACGGTGACCAAGCCATGGTCAGAGCGACCAAGGGGAGCAGTTACTGATGCTTCATAGAGTTCGGGGGTGGAAGTAAGAAAAAGATCTAGGGGGTTAGAATTATGGGTGGGAACCCTAGGAAAGTAGGTAGGTTCCATAATTAGATTGGTGAGCGAGTTGCTAATGGCGAAATTTTTTGCTGCTCTGCCTTGTGTATCAGTTTTTGTAGAGCCTATCCAATCCTTATTATGAATATTAAAATCCCCAAGGACGATTACTTTAGCCAATGGAAACTGGGAAATAATATTTTTGATCTTCATTGAAAGGAAATCAAAGATCTCGTTGTGGGAATTGTCAGACGGGGACCGGTATATACAGTAGATGAATTTGGTAGAAGATCTGAAAGTAGTTTAAGCCAAAGAATATCAGGCCTACCCGATTCGAGGCTAGAAACCCTAGCACAAGCCAGGTCGTTGCGAACGTAAGCACAAACGCCGCCATGGGGTCGAAAAGATGAAATGAGTTCATAACCTGGGAAAAGCAGGTGGTTGGTTGCTGTTTTGGGACTTATTTGGGTTTCAGTAACAAATAGTATGTGGGGTTTGGAGGATTGAAGATAATGGTGAACAGAGTTTACGTTGGAATTAAGCCCACATATATTTGTAAAGAATATCAGACTTTTCGATAGTGGCCCCCCAAATGTACCCCTCGCCCGGAGAACCGAATGGAGGGGTATTTTACCTCCGGATAACTTTACGTTCGGGGGTGCCATCATCGTTTTTTCCAAATTTTACTATAGTGAAAAAAAAAGAGATAGGAAAAGAAAAAGAAAGCAGAGGAAGAAGGAAAACTAAAAGAGAAAGAGGAAGAAGGAAAACTGACTCACTGCCCAGAACTCGAAACGTCCTATAGGACCTATAAGACCACAAGACTTCACGAGTCCTTTAAAGGGCAAGTGGGGTGGTACCGCCTCAGGCGAGGAAAAGCTCCTCTACCACCTACTAAACTTAACAAAAAGCACATTTTTTTTATATATTTTTTCCTAGCTCTCTTAGTTTTTAAAATATTTGCGTTTTTATTTTAAATTTTAATCGTTAATATCTCAAAACCAAAGAGCTCCAAAAAATTTTACAAAACAAAGATTACGTAGTTTTATTGGAGTATTAATGCTTTTTCATATACTTTTTTTTTAAATCAACAGTAATCAAGTTATAATGAGAAAAAAATATGCAACTTGCTGAGCTTAGCTGAGGCACGAGTGCGGCCTTCAACTGACTATTGTTCATGATAATATAAAAAAAATGTTTCATGCTTATCTCTCATTGGCCAGCTTTTGTGCGGTGGGCTCCCGGACTATTTAATGAACCAATACAATGGGCAAATTTAGTTTTGTTTAAAATACATTTGGGAATATTCTATTTATTGGTTAAACGATTCAACCTATTTAAAGACACAAGATATATATCACCGGCGACCTATACCGATGAAGCATGTAAAGGGTGATACAGACACAAACGTCGGTTTTCTCAAGAGACCCAGAAGGTCAATTTTAGTTGAGGTAATTCTGATTGGCAGCGGTGCGTTCGTTGCTTGATTTAACATCCCTCGAATTTACAAATCGAATATTGGATCTAATCGGAAAAGGCAGGTGATGCAACTACAAATGTTGTTTTGGGTTTTCAGGACCTATTAAATCGGATTCTCTAAGGGAAGTTTCCTTTACATACAAATTTATTTGTTTCCAATAAGTATATAATTCGTTAAAATCCTATATGATATAATAGTTATTAATGGAACTAGTGTGTTATGTTGAAAATAAGTCACTCATAAAAAAATATAATTTGTCAAGTGACTTAGAAAACATAAGACATGAGTAGTATACAATGTTTTATTCCACATCTGAGAAATCATAACACACGAGCTGCAGGTTTTACTCAAGAACTGAATAAACTAACAGGTTTTTTTTTTAATCCCTTATACTTAAAGCAGGATTTATGGGTTTTTATTTCCTGACGCTTTGCGTTAACGTTTGGTGTTTATGCTGCAGCTGCTTGCACAGTGTAAATTCACCTTTAGTCTGAGCAGTCAAAGTTGAATTCAAGTAGGTTGTTTTTGGTTGCCATGAAACCTAAAATATTATTAGCAATTATTTAAATAAATTTTGACATTTTTAAATTCTTTTGTACCAAAATGTGTATTTAGAATTAAAAAATGGAAGAAATTAATGAGAATTATGTGTCCCAGGATGTTATTAAGAAAACAGAAGAAGCGGCAATGTAAATCCCATGGATACAAACCCAAAAAGTCCTAAACTTTGGAAATAAATTAAATCGAAACCTTTTTACGACCGGCCCGGCCCCTGACAGTGAGTATTTACTAATAAAAATAGCTTTGCTTATGGGAAAAACTGGGGCTTGTAGATGTGATGAGTTACTATATTTAAAAATTAAAAATGTTGAAGTTAAAAAAATATTTATTTGTTGTATTGACCGTCACACAAACTAAAAAAAAACAAAATATTTTACTATTCTAAAAGAAGGGTTTCCAGTAAATCCCGTTGATTTGTGTAAAAAATACATTTGTTTGCGACCAAAAAACACCAGCCACAGCCGCTTTATGTCCTTTATAAAAATGGGAAATGTACAGGGTCTTTGATTATATCTACGTGGCTTCTAAGGCCTTTATTTTTGACGAAAAAAAATGTTTTATATGAAAATTGTAGAACTTTTTTCATATTATCTTTTGAAATTATCAGTAAAAAAATATTGCAATAAAAAAATGGAAAAATATAGGCAACTTCAACTTTTTGAAATGAAACACCCTGTATATTATGCGCTTCAACGAAAGATTGTTTTCTTCTGATTTTAAATATATATATATATATATATATATATATATATATATATATATATATATATATATATATATATATATAATATATATATATATATATATATATATATATATATATATATATATATACTATAATATGTATGATATTTGGATGAACCATTTTTGAGATATTTTAGGTTAAATTATTAATAAATTACAAAATACTTTCATATTAGTCTCAAGAAATCTATGGAAACAATAAAATTGTTATGTTGCTGAATTTGGTGAGGGTTTTCTCTGGACCTATAATGTTTATTTTTGTGATTAAACATTCCTGCTAAAGTGAAGGAAGGCTTGTCGGTAAATAAATTTTATTTAAAAACTTTGGATCCTGCTGCTTAAACCTAGCTAATGTTCTGTCCTTTAATACCTACTGATCCGCAGTTTTATTGTTGTCTGTAAGTATAATCCATAAATGAAGGCAAAAGCTAACACGGTATACTTTGAGACAAACTATAACTATTCTGAAAAGAGGTAGCTCTAGGTAAATATGCCAAAATATTTATATTTTGGTATTGTTTTGGTTTGGGTATTATAAATATATTTTATTTGTTATAGTTTTATTCATTTGCAGATAAAATGGCCGCAAGTAATAAGCTATCGAACATTCAAATGTAAAAAATTTTGAAAAGACAAAGAATATAAAAGAAGCTGGAAGAATACTTATTGATAAAGCCGACGAAAGCGATTAAGATGAAAGTGATGCCGAGATTTTTAGTAATCATAATTCAGACAGCGAAATAGAGGGGCACCCATTTGATGAAAATAAGTCTACTTTGGAAGAAAAATCCAATCCAATGCATACTTAGGTCGGTTTTGCATGTTTTGTTCAGGAAGATACTGAACGGGTATAAATTTATAAGGAAAAAAATTGAAAATTTTTAAGGTTAAATAAATTTTATAATCTGTTTTATTAAGTTCAGATGCCGCATCCAAGATTGATATTTCAGGATTTTCTAAAATTATTAAAAGTAGTTAGTGCTAGTCCAATAGGAAAAGTATAATTATTATCCTGAAAAAAACGAGGATATCCAAAACTTTGTTTTTATTTCTTGCTGCAGTCCTTTTCTTCATTTTAAAACTTTTTCGTTCAATAAACTTTCTTACTATGTATTTAATAGTATCTATAGATGGTCCCCGTTGTTAAGGATATAATAAGTAATATTTCCTTTGCACTGTGGTCACATTATTATTATTACCATAAAAAAGACGCATAATAGCGATTTTTTGTTATTCTGAATAGCCCATCGACAAAAAAGCAATACAAACTACTTTTAATGGTTAAAATGATAAATTTCAACTTTTACAATATCAGCACGTCAAATTTATAAAAATAATTTTATTGTTTTCATAGCTTTCTTGATACTTATATGATTTTTTTTTCAATTTATTTATATTTTAAGCTTAAATATCTCAAAAAAGGTTTATCCAAATATTATCAATGTTAAAATATAAGAATTTATATGTATAATATATATGATAAATAATTATTATATATATATTACTATATAAGAAAAATTTTCTTAACAAAACTTTTAAAATTTCTTCTCTGCTACAATCCAAAATTATTTTCTAGTATACAGGGTGCTTCAAAAAGGAGTAATATTAAAAATTATATTTTTGTTAAATAGTATACCCTATGTTTTTATGTGGCAAATGAAGCCTCTGTGGGTTTTGTATTTAACCTTAAATTTGTATGTGGGTCGAATGCAGCGTTGCCAAGCTATGAATTTTTTTTTGAAAAGATCAGTCAAAAACATACTTTTTTTAAACTGTTATGTCTCCGCCACTGTTTGTTAATTTCGCTGACAAATTTACACGTAATCTAATGTTGACATCTTTTATCCTAAACTATCTTCAATTTTTTATTTTATTATACAGGGTGTCCAAAATATTTTTTCAAACATCTCTATTTTCAATTCTATTTTAATTAAACTTCTTAAATACAACACCCTGTATATTATTTTGCCGTTGAATAGCTTTAAGTGTGCTCTTTCAGAAAACATTATGTTTGCCTCACCTATCGCACTATCGTTTTAAGATATTAAGGCTTTTCCGTAAATTTACACTTAAAATGGGAAATATCGTAGGCGGCATGGTTTAAGAAATCGAAACAATTGATACTCGTTGGCATGTCAGTTTTAGTAATTATTTATGTAATCTTGTGACATTTGTGCATATTTTTTTCCGCTATTAAGAAGTATTTGGCAATTAAAATGAAGTATACAAGGAATAATTGAAATGATTTATATTCTTGGAAAATTTGTTTTAAGTTGCTTCTGGCATCCCGAGTATACAGTGAGGGGTTTCCTAAAAGAACCAGATGCAAGATCATTCCAACGATTGATGGATGATTTGACAGGAACAGTTAGGTACGGCATGACAGAATAAAGCCAGTGGTAAACGAAGAAAATGAATTTAACGTGGTCGCATCTGTTGTTGAAGACCCACATAGAAGTACAGCAGACATAAGTGATTTGCTGAACTTAGGTTAGTCCAATCCAACAACCAATCCAATCCAAGTCCAAACAACTTTGGTAGGTGGTAGAGGAGCTTTCCTCGCCTAAGGTACCCCCCCCCCTTTAAAGGACTTGATAGTCTTAGTACTTTGAGTTTGGCGGTGAGTCATTTTTTCCTTCTTCCTCCTCCTTCTTTTCTCTTTTGTTTTTCCTTCCTCTTTTTTTTCTTTTTCTTTTCTTTTTTTTTTCCACTTACTATAATTTGGAAATAATGATGAGGCACCCGAACTAAAGTTATCCGGAGGAAAAACCCCCTCCATTCGGTTCTCCGGGCGGGGGTACATTTGGGGGCCACCATCGAAAAGTTGATATGTTCACAAATATATGTGGGCTTAACTCTAACGTAAACTCTGTTCACCATTATCTTCAATCCTCCAAACCCCACATATATTTTTACCGAAACCCAAATATGTCCCAAAACAGCAACAAACCACCCTCCTTTTCCCAGGTTATGAACTCATTTCATTTTTTGACCCCTGGCGGGTTTGTGTTTTGAAGACCTGGTTGTGTTAGGTTTTAACCTTGAATTAGGTGATATTTTTTGGCAAACTTCTTTAATCTTCACCAAATTACTGTGTATATAGCTCCCCGTCGAAACCCACAAATTTTTGATTCCCTTTAAAAAGATACAATATTATTTCCAGTTTCCATTCAAGAACTTCATTTGATAATGGATTGGCTAATCCACAAAACGATACACAAGGAAGAAAAAATTTAATCAGAACTTCACCAACAATTATGGGAACCTAATATTTCCTAGGGTTCCCACCCAATTCTAACCCCAAGATTCTTTTTTATTTTCCATCCCGAACTTATAAATCAGTTTTCGTTTCCTTGGTCGCCGACATTTTTCACCGGTTTATTCCACTCATTTTGAGGAACTGAAAGCATGCCGCCACGAACCCTGGCACCAATTGGCCGACTGGGATTCAAGAGATTTCTTTGCCAGCTACCCTTTTGGGAAACCTTCTGTTTTCTCACAATCCTTCAGAAATAAAACAAATTACCAAAAATTAACTAGGCATTGAGACCTATATTCCCCCCACTAAAAAGAACCCCATAACTTCAAATCAAAACCTTGGTTTTCTAAATCCTGTGACAAAGCCAGACTTTTAAAACTTCAATCCCACAAAAAGTTTCTTCAAAACCCCGTCCAAAAATGAAGGCTAGCATCGAAGCAAGAAATCATATAATCAGACCTCTCAGAAGCAAAAGAGTTTTAACAATCGAATAAAAGATAAAGTTCTCTTTGCTCAAATGGCAGTAAAGCTTTTTGGTCCTTTGCCAAAAATATTAGTCAGAACTTTTGCACAAACTCTTTTCCACCCCTAATCTCTGAAGATGGAATTGTCTCTACCTCAAAGGAAAAGCCGAACTATTTTAAAAATTTGCTGCCAATTCTAGCTTGATCCTCCTATTAATCTTCCTCTTCCAACAGTTGTCCCTGTTTCTCATAAAATGTCCGATATAATTTTAAAGTCAAACAGATCAACGTATTCTTTTTTTTCTTAATACTAAAAAATCGTCTGGGCTGGATGGCATACCAGCAATCGTTTAAAAAAAGTGCTCCCGAGCGCACCCATCTTAACTCGCCTCTTTCGAATCTTCTTTCGACACGGGCATTTTCCCGGAGAGTTGGAAAGCTGCACGTGAACCTGTCCCCAAAAAAGATCCAAAATATCCCTTCTAACTATAGACCTTTTTTTCTTTTAGTTGTTTCAAAGTAATGGAAAAATTAATTAATTCCCAAATCTTAAAGTATCTGGAAAACATAAGATCTTACATGATAGACAATATGGATTCCGTCACAGAATCCACAGCTGTCTTCTTTCCTTTGTCTCCCCACAACTGGAACAAGTCCCTGAGTTTCTTGGTAATCCCCGATCGTTGCTCTTGAATATCCAAAGCTTTTTATCAGGTTCATGATGGGCTTCTTAAAAACTTCCCTTCTTATCTTCCACCAAGCTTTGTTTTGGCTTTCCAGTTTCCTTTTTTAATGACGTTATCAGTTAGGTAGATGGTCATTCCTCCAGCTTCTACAAATTGTGGGGGCCCAGGGTCAGTGTGGACCCACGTGTTTTTTACACATTAAGATCTTCTTTTTTCCACAATCAATCCCATTCACAGTTTTGTGACATATCCTCCACTTAGATTCAATTTCTTAAGCCACCGTGAATTCTATTTTGAAAACAAGCGCAGGTCAATGCAGATATCTCTTTCAAAGACCCCAAACTTACCTTGGATTGGGGCGCCAAAAAGTGTTCAGTTTAATGCCTCAAAAACACAGCCCGGGTTTGCTGTCGCGAAAAAGTCTGCCAATGTCATCCCACATAATTATGAGCGGCCAAGTTCTGCAGAACAAAGAGTCGTTTAATCAGTCGGCGTTATTTTTTGAAATAACCTCAACGGCACAAAAAATTTCATCCATAGCTTGGCAGCCAAAAAGATTGGATTCCCCTTCCGGCCAGAAAAATTTCTTTCTTAATCTGTACACCTTTGTATCCCAAATCAGACCCTCTTTAGAATATTGTTCTCATGTTGGGGAATGGCGTCCCCTACAACATTAGCATTCTGGACTCTATTCAAAAAGAGCCGTTCGTCTTATTAATGATTCAACGCTCACAGAAAGGCTTCCTCTTCTTGCCCATCGTCGAGTTTAGGTCTGTCGCCTTCTATAGGATTTTCGGCTTCTGCTCAGAGGAATTGGCCAGTTAATTCCTTCTCTGGCAGCTCCCAACAGAGCAACACGGTGCAACTTTTATGCATCCTTTTACAGTTAGTTAAGAGGCCCCGAACTTCCCGCTTTTTTTTGTTCCTTTATTCCCAGAGTGTCAAGACTATGGAACCTGCTGCCCCAGAAGTTTTTTCTCGTCCCAATTCAAAATTAAGTCCCTTTGAACAAACCCCTCACCAACTGAAGACACCCACGGTAGTTGTACTTGGCATCGCCTTCGTGGACTGTCCCAAGATAAAAAAAAAAAGGTCTGTAACGAGAATGTTGAGTAAGAATAAGTTTCATCCATATCGTGTGCAACTGAATCAAGCACTTGAAGGACAAGACTTTGAAAATAGGAAAATTTCTGTAATTGGGGTCTTGCTCGAATTAGAGACGATGTACGATTTTTTAACATTGTTTTTTTAGTGAGGCGAATTCCACAAATGGTCATGTAAACAGGAAAATTTTTGAAACCACATAATAGGGCCCAAATTTTTTGATGGACCCTTAATGGAAATATTTTTCAAAATTTTAAAATGAAGATCTTGATAATCTTTGAAAATATACCATTTCAACATTAAGAAGGATTGGTTCCAGTTAGTGGGGCACCTGCTCATTTCAGTGTGAAGTAGAAATATTCCTCCAAGTCACCAGATCGACAAAACTGATTTTTCTATGGGATACAAAGAACTGGTCTACAAGACACCCCAACTAAGCAGCAAATATGCGAGAAAGAATAAAACATTTAATTCAATAATTCCTTAATGTTACAAAATGTAAATAGATCTTTAACCGACAGATTCAATATGTGTTTACAAAAATGGTAGAGTGTTTAGTATTTAATGAATTAATTGGGTTTTTTGTAAATTTATTTATGTTATTTATTAGTCTTGTGTTTTAAAATTTTATTTAAAATTTTTTAAAAAAGACATAAATTTATTAGACAAAAAAATAGTATTATTATGCCCCAAGTATTAATTGTTTTGATTTTTAATGCCGCCTACGATATTTCCTATTTTGAGGTAAATTTACGAAAGCCTTAATATTTTATAAGATAGGCGATGATAAGGTAAACATAATGTTTTCTAAAGAGGAACTTAAAGCTATTCAATGGCAAAATAATATACAGGGTGTTGTATTTAAGAAATTTAATTAAAATAAAATTGAAAATAGAGATGTTTGAATAAATATTTTGGACACCCGGTATAAATTAAATCAAAAAGTAAAACAGTTTAGAATAAAGTAGGTTAACATTAGATTACACGTAAATTTGTCAGCGAAATTAACGAACAGTGGCGGAGAAATAACAGTTTAACAAAAGTATGTTTTTGACTGATCTTTTCAAAAAAAAAAAATTCATAGCACATACAAATTTAAAGATGAATACAGAACCCACAGAGGCTTCATTTGCCATATAAAAACATAGGGTATTATTTTTCAAAAAATTTAATTTTTGATATACTCTTTTTTGAGGCAACCTGTACACTAGAAAATAATTTTATTGTGGGAGAGATGGAATTTTAAAAGTTTTGTTAAGAAAATTTTTTTAAGTTCAATTTTAGTAATATTTAACCGGCTTAGAGACCACCCCCCCCATATACAGGGTGCCACAGATTCGAGTGATGTTGGGATCTCGGGAAAACCAAAAAGATACGAAGTCGGTTAAATTATGGCAAAGTTGCGCATTTGGGGCCAACAACATGCCCATTAAAAATTTTAAAATTTCCAATACTTTATTATTGGAAAAAAAAATTTCCATTTTGTTTTTTTTTTTTTTCACGTTATTTAAAAAATATAAAAAAAAAAACTTTCTTGGCCACTTTTAAGCTTTACAAAACAGCGTTGAGATACTTTCCGTACGAGTTTCACGTTAAACCATCAACAACTATATTTTTTTAAATACGGCACTCAATTGTTTATTGCATTTTTTGAAGCAGTTATAATCCAATTTCAATGATGTATCAATTAATATTTTTCTGTTAAATAAACATATTTTCCATAAGAGACAATAATTAGACAAGGAACGCACATCATTTCTTATAGGGGCGTTCCATATTTTTAATAAATATTAAGTGTTATACATTTTTGTAATTGGGGTAATAAGGGGTTCAAAAAAATTTAAAAAATAATTTTAGATCCGATTTAAAAAAAAAAAGTTGATGATGGTTTAACAAAAAAGAAACGTCGCGGAAAATTCTTTTCCTGTTTTGTAGAACTGAAGGGGCCCGGGAAAGTGTCTTTTTTTTCCATAATTTTTAACAAAGTTAGAAAAAATAAAAAGAAATCAGCAAATTTGGTTTTTTCCGGGTACTCGGAAGATCGGAATTTTGAACTTTTTAAAAGGGAAAATGGTTATTACGCAAAAGCACAACTTTGCCATAATTTAACGATTCGTATCTCTTCATTTGGATCCCCATGCATACTAATCGTGGCACCCTTATATTTGAAACGAAAAAAAAAATCTTTTATTATAGGAAATATAAGGGTGTTTATTTAAAAAAAGGGAAGTTCCTATTTTTTCCATTTTTTTATTCATATTTTTTTTAAATGATAATTTTAAAGGGTAATATGGAAAAAAAAACCCATAGATTTTTTTTAAAAAATTTTTAGGTCAATCAAAATTTTGGTAAAAAATTTTATTTGCAAAATTCAACTAAAACATTTTAAAAAAAAACCCCCTAGTTTTAAGTTATTATAAAATTTTTTTTTAAATAGGTTTTTTTTTTCAATGGGAAATTTTCTCTTTAAAATTTTTTACCTCCCCCCTTTGCTTACTAAAAATATTTAAGAATTGTAAATCAGCTAATTTGAAAAGGGGTTTTTAGGGATATAATAGTTGTTTGAGAGTTATCTAAACTGTACCATGTGTTGTTCCATGGGTTTTTAAAAAAATTCATTTTTTCCCTATTATACCCAAATGGCTTGTAAGAATAAAGTCGGAAATAAATTGCTGAATAATATTTGTTAAAATCCGGAAACTTTTAAATATGGTGGATAATTAGGACGAGGCAATAAGGAGCTGAGTCTGCAAAACGAAAACGATTTTTTACGCATAAGAAGTAACGGGCCATTAAAAATTGGTTCTTTTTTCCTTTGCAAAATAATCCACCTTTTCAATATTAAAATGTTGAAAACCAATAACGAAACAGGTTTTTGTCATTCAAAAATTGTTTTTAAAATTCAAAAATTAACTTTTTGGGTCAAAATATTAATTATTCATTATATTGAAAAAGAGGTTAATTAAAGGGATGTGGGGAAGGGGTTCTTTCAAAATAATTTTTTATTTTTTTAAAAAAAAAGGAAACGAAAACTTTGAGAGAAGAGCTAAAAGGGCGCCCCGAACTTGTCAAGAACAAGGCAATAATTTAGAAATAAATTTTAAAAAAAAACCAAAAATTGTGTTAACAAAAGGAAACAATTTCCCAGCATCGGATCGGGTTGAAACGGGGAAAAATAAGGAAAAAAGAATTGGGCCCCCCGGCACAAAACCCCTTTTTAAAAAACAAATAAAAAACATTCATTGGTTTGCTCTCAATTTAATTAAAGTTTTTTTATTTGGGAAAAATTTTTTGATGAAAAAGTGTTTCAGTCGTGCCAATGGGATAAATATACAGGTTCAAGGAAAATTTGATAAAAAAAACCCAAAAGGGCGAAAGTGGGGGTTTTTGGTAAAAGTTTCCCCGGATTGGTGGGTTTTTTCAAGGAGGTTCAATCCGGGGGTTTTTAATCTCTACAGAAAATTCTTCCCTTTTTACGGGTCGATTTTTGGGTAGAAATTTTATCTTTCAGTAAGATAAGTGTCCCGTTCATACGGCCCGGCAAGTCGATGAATGAATGGAAAAGAAGCGTATCTACTTTTTTAAAAATAGGTATTTAACAAAGTTGCCTTATTCAAGGTCAAAAATAAACAAACTTAGCGTTAAACTTTAATAGCCCAATTTGGATTTTATAGAAAACCACATATTTAACATGGTTTTCCTTTAAAGAAAAGGTGTCTGGAGTAAAGCATAGTCAACACTAAGAAGTTTTATGTGGGTTTCATTGAATTTTAAATTGGCTCAGTGGTGCAATTAAGTAAAAAAGCAAAATATCAGAATTATCTTATAATCTGAAAATTTGCATATAGGCTAAATATGGCGTTTACACGAACTGTTTACAATAACTTTTGTCGATATTATCAAAAAGGGAATCCTTTTTTCCAAAAAAATATCAATAAAACCATAAGACTAACTTAAAATTTTTTGCATAATTTTTAACAAAGCAATTAGAAATAGGGTTAAAATTTATAATTTACAATAATTTTTAAAAAACTGGGGTTTTTTTTGTTAAAATTATCGTTGATTTTTTTACAGGATCGGAAAAGGGACATTTTAAAAAAAAAAAAGGGATTTTTTTTTAAAGATAATAAAATATATTTAAGATCAAAACATAAAATAATGAAATATACATCTTCTCTGCGGACTTAAGTAGTCCTTTTATTTAAATGTTAATCGCAAAATATGTAAATATTTACAAACATATTTTTTTTACAGAATCTTTACTTAAAGGAAGTAGAAAATTAAATTCTCCACATTTTCCATTTAATAAAGGGGTATATTTCAAAATTAAAAATTTTTAAAAAGGAAAACATTGCAGTTTTTTTAAACCCCCAAAAGGGAACACAAAAAAAACAACTGAAAACCCTTAATGGCCAAATAAAAGGGGTTTTAATTTTCTAAAAAGGGTTTTAAATGGAAAATTTTTTTTTTTGCCATTATAAAAATAGTATTTTTTTATTATTTTTTTTAATTGTTAGAGGGATATAAAAAATAAGGCATAAAAAAAAAAGGGGAAAGAAGAGACTTTTTATTTCTAAAATTTTTTTAAAAATCCTGCAGGCGCTTTGGAAAACCATCATCAGTGCTTCCTGGAAAAGAACTTTAAAAAAAATTGAAAAAAAGTTAGAATATTTTAAAAAAAATTTCAAAAAACTGTATTTTAAATTTTTTTTTTTAAATTTTAAAATTTTTTTCAAATTTAAAAATTAAAATAAAAATCAAGATGAAGGGTAATTTGTGAGGCGTGGAGGGGCCCTTTTAAAATTAAACAAGAAATTTAAAGGGTTAAAATTAACAACGGTTTAGAATGTTTAACAAAAAGTCAGATTTTAAGGGTTCCCCAAAAAAATTGAATAACACAAAATGACGTTTTGTTAAACATTTAAACCGTTTTAAAATTTTAACAATTTAAGTCCCTTCTAAATTTAACAAGTCATCATCGCAGTTTGGAAAGGAAAAAAAAAGAAAGTTCAAAACTTATTTTCGTCAAAAGGGGCCGTAGCAATTTAACCAACAAAACAATTTCCCTTTTTTAAAAATTCAACAGTTTTTAATTTATTTTAAATTCATTTTTTGGATAGCACTATGATGGTTTTCCCGAAAGCGCCCCTTTGGGTTTTTTAAAAAGAAATCAAAGTTTTTCTTTCCCCAAATTTTACGTACACAGCTACAACCAAGTTTCATAAAAGAAATTATTTGTTTTTTATGGGCAACTTTTAACTATTTTTAAATGAAACAGAAGTGACTTGTCAGCATATCTCGAAAAAGGCGTCATTGTATTCAAAATATCATATCCTATCGAAATAAGAGAAAATAACTAAACATAAAACTCTAATTTGATTTATTTGGGATACTCGCCTTACTACTTTTTTGGAAAAGGGGGCCCCTTCGGTCCGGGCCCCCGGGGTATACGAGCTGCCCCCGTCCAGCCCTAACGACCCCTATGAACTTGCAGATAGCCTGCAACAAAAAGAAAAAAACCCCCCCAAAAACACAAAACAACCTACGTTTCGGTGCAGTCGGCCACCGTTGTCAAGAGGGGAAACTAAAACAAAAAAAAAACAAAATTTAAAGAAATTTTTGATCTAAAACTGATAGCTTTTTTTTTTTTAATGAGTTTAAAAAAAATAGAACATATTTATAAACTGTTTTTTTGGCAGTCATTTTATAAACCCCGGAATGATACAAAATTTTAGTAAATAATTTTTTGAAAATGTGTTTTTTATATAAATAATTTATATTCTGGATATTACATTGTGTAAAATTTTAGTTTTTAGGGGTAGGTTAGAAAAATAAATGTTGTATATCGGTAATTGACAGAAATATGCACTGTTTTTTTATTTATATATTATATTTATATTTTATATTATTTTTATCCAATTGTTTTGTATCACTTTCGGTTTGACCGGAAATGGCGTAAAAACAAATGATGATCGAATATATTTTTCCATGAATTTTATTTTAAAAATTTTTTTAAGTTTAAATTTTTTAAAAAATTAAATAAAAAAAAAAATGTTACAAAAAGGCAAAAAAATACGAGAAAAAGGGAAGATATGCCGGTGGTTCTATTTAAAATTTGAAAATATGTCTTTTTTTGGTTTAAAACCCGAAAGTAATAAAAAAAAGAATTTTTTTAAACAAAAATTTTAGTTTTTAAGGGGAAAATTTTTTAGAAGAAAAATCTGTAAATTTTCAGGTTGCTATTTTAAAGGAAAATTTAAAAAATGCAGAAATAATATCAATGCATTCCAAACCTTAACCAAACTAACTTTAAAATAGAAAAATCTAGAACAGAGTTAAATTTTTATTTTGGTACCTCATTGCATAGCAAACATTTTGGTACCTGAGGATATGGTTTTAAAAGCCTAAGTTAAATTTTACACAAAATGCCATATTCGATGGCAATGCCAAAGGTTTTCATTGTGTATGTTTCTAATGTATAACTATTGCTATTAGCATTAAATTATGATTTATTTATTTTTTTGGATTTTTTGAAAAGACTTCGTATCGTTTTTCCCGAAATTTTATTAAGTAAAAAAAAAAATTATTTAAAAACATTATATTAAATGTTAAATTTACAAATTAGAACATTGGCCTTTTATAATTTTAACAGTACAAACGTGTTGAAACTACCTTCTTAATGCTACAGAGTTTTAAACTTTAAAAATCAAATATCTTCGTTCTATTATTTTAAAACATTTATTGTTTTTTTTCTGCCAACGCCTTAAATCTAAGTTTTTAAAGCTCATGTGGCTAAAGATGTGATATTTTAATTCCTTTATGTCATTCGGGTCCTTTACAAACAAGCACAACAACATGATTCGTAACTCTGTAAAACCTGGTCGATCATAGAAGACATGGAAATTTGTAGACTTTATGGTGACGTGAAGCATCATTAAGTCTTTGGGGAATTAAAATCCATTTTTAATAAAATATACGACACTCTAAATAAAAGTTACCTAGCAATAAAACAATAACCAAAAAAATAATTTTTTTGTACAGAATTTGGTTTAAAAGAATATGGGTAACTGTTTAGTGGTTTTTTGGTACCCCTTTAAAAATTTAGGGCTATTTCTTTTTTCTGGTTTTAAATTCCCAAAAAAATAAGCAAAAAAAAAAAAAAACTTTTAAAAATTTTTTATTTAAAATCTTCCACCTTTTGTAAACATCCCTAATTTTATTTATTACATTTTGAATAATAAGAAAACATCATAATGGCGCAACCTTTACTTGAAATTAACTTTTCTTTTACGACCAGGTAAAATTTTTTATGACTGGTGGAGGAAATATTAAATGTCACATGGACGAGCTTATAAGGACTCGGCAGAATTCTAGATGTTTACTGCTAAATTAATATAATAATGTCTTTATAGATAACTATCAAAAAACTATTCGGTACCCTTTAAAATGTAAAATCAAATTTTTACACAACAGCACAAAAGGATTTTGTGTACCTTTACTTCTGCAAAATCCTTTTCTTCAGTGTTCAGTTAGGCACGAAATCAAAAAGATAGCGAAATACATAGACAAGCCAGTCAGTAACTTTTGATGTTTATCAATTGGTGGTATTTGGTATTTACCCTTTCTTTTTCGTTTCTTGCGTCAAAACATATTTTGTTAACATTTAAAATAGAAAAAAATCAAGCGTAACAAAAACAATTTTGTATGCAGTGTAAACTGATTTTATCCAACACTTTTAAATGCGTAAATTGTTAACATGATTTTGATAATGTAGTAAAGTATAGGCTGCTGGTAAGTCATAGCTATACCTTATAGGTCTTTTTTAATAAAGGAAAGTTTTGAATATGTAAAATAATAAAGGCGACTGATATTAACAATTACTCAAATTAGAAAGAAAATTTTTTAAAAAGTATTTATTTTTTAATTTTTTTATATATATATATATATATATATATATATATATATATATATATATATATATATATATTATTAAATATATATTTTATTTAAAATTTTATAAAAAATTATTAAAAAAAAAACAATATATAATTTTTTGGGAAAATAAAAAAATTTTAATTAAAAATATTATGTTTAATGTAATTTTACAGAAGACCAAAAAAAACTACCCCCGGTTTTCCCGGAAATTTTTGGGAAAATTGATTTTTCAAAATGTTCCCAAAAAATTTTTTTAATTTTAATTATTTTTTTTAAAATTTGATTTGGGTCATTACTAATATAAAATCGTATTTTTCCTTCCATTTTTTTTTTTTTTTTAGAAAACTTAAAAAAAAACCCAACATTATGAGTTTTAGGGAAAAAAAAAATGTTAAAAAATTTTTATTAGTTTAATTAATTTTCCTAAAAACTCTATCCAGGGAGGTCATAATAAAACTTTTTTAAAAAAAAAAACAAATTTTTTTAAAACAAAAAGCCAAAAAGATAATTCACTTTTTAAACAAACATTTTTTTTACCCCCCATAATGAATTGTGCGG
Source organism: Listronotus oregonensis (assembly GCA_019359885.1). Lineage (NCBI taxonomy): Eukaryota > Metazoa > Arthropoda > Insecta > Coleoptera > Curculionidae > Listronotus > Listronotus oregonensis. The sequence continues at coordinate 82,526 of JAHBCN010001634.1, read as the reverse complement.
GTTTGGACATCTTTAAACCCATTTCCCAAAATAAAAAAAAATAGGTTTTAAAAAATTTAAAATTAAAAAAATATATTTTTTATTATTTATTTGTTTCCATAAGTGTGGGTAGTTTGGCATTTTTAATCGTTTTTTCAAAAAAAAAAGGGATGGGTATATAACATTATGGTTTTTATATCAGAAATGACCAGAATCCAAAAAAATTAAGGGTTTTTCCTTAAAAAAATGTTATTTTTTTTAAACCGGAAGGATGGACTGTATAATTAAATAGAATTTAAATATTTATTAAGAAAAAAAAGGGGGGAAATTTTATTGCCCCTTAAAATAGTTATTTTAAAAAATTTAAATAATTTTTTTGTTTTATTTTCTTTTTTTTTTAATTAAAAAAACCAATTAAAAAATTTTTTTTGGGTTTTTTTAATTTTTTTCCTTTTTTTTTCCAAAAATAATATAAAATTAAATGGGTTTTTTTTTATAACACTTACAATAAAAAACTTTTTTTGTTTTCAAAAATAATTAAAGGGAAAATTTTTTTTTAAAAAAAAAAAAAAAAAATAAAAAAATAAAAACAAATGACTTTTTTTAAATAAAGAAAGGGGAAAAAAAAAGGTAAAAAAAGGGGGGAAATAAATTTTAAAAAAAGGTCCAATTTAATGTAAACCAAATTCTTTTTTTATTTTTTTTAAAAAATTTTATTTTAAATTTTAAATTTTTAAATTTGATTTAAAGTAAAAATTTAAAAATTGTTTTAAAAATTTTTTTTAAAAATTAAAATTTCAAAAATTTTCCCCCTTTTTTATTTTTTTGTTTTTAAAAAAAGGGGAAAAAAGGAATTTTTTTGGTTTGTCCCCAAAACCCCGGGGGGTGGGTTTCCCAAGGGCCTTTTAGACTTTAAAAAAATTTTTGTTTTGGGAAGGAAAAAATTAAAAGTCTAATTTTAAAAAAAGGAAAAATGTTTTTTTAAAAAAAATTTTAATTTATAATTTTTATTAATATTAATAAATTTAATTTTTTTTATTTAAAATTTTTTAAAAAAAAAAAAAAATATTTATTAAAAAAAAAAATTTTTTAATATATATATATATATATATATATATATATATATATATATATATATATATATATATATATATATATATATATATATATACCGGACAATATACATAATAAATTTATTACATTAACCGTAAATATCCACTTTAGTTTTTAACATTTTTATTCAATCATCGGTTTGTCATATTTTAAAGACGTTAATTGGGGTTTTTAATTTGAAAACAATAAAGCCCGGCCCCCAAATTTTCTTTTTATAATTGAAAATACTACTATTTTTTTTTAATTTTTTTAAAACCCGCTGGGCCCGTAAAAAAAAATTTTACCAATAAAAAATGTTTAATTTTTAAAAATTTTTATTAAAAAAAGTTTTATATTTAAAAATTTTAAACCCTTGAATACGAAGGGCCCAAAAAGGAATAAAAATAATAAGAGATAATATCGGAGCAAAAAAAAATTTTTATTTTCTTTTTAATCTATTTAACATTATATTTTTTTTCTTGAGACAGTCCACTAAGGCTGATGCCTAAGTACTAACGTACCGTGGTGTCTTAAGTGTGGTGAGAGGAAGTTAATTTATACGGACTTAAATATTTGGAGATTGAAGGGAAAGGAAAAACTTCTGTGGGAAGCAGGTTCCATTGTCTTTTCGGATGATTCTTATGAACTGTAAAGGACTGTGCAACGTAGCAGGGTTTAACGTAATCTGGGGTGCTTATAGTACTTGAAGCTGTGAAGGAAGGAGTGCATAGAAGTTCCCCGCAACAATATTCTAAAGAGGGTCTGTTTGGGAACATTCGAATGTCAGATGGAAAAGAAAATTTTTCGGCTCGAAGAGGAATAAGGAATTCATATCTGGTTCCAATTTCTCGAAGCCGAAAGATTAAACAGAAGCTGAGGGATGATTGTAAAACATGACCTGAGATTTTGGCGCCCAAATCCAGGATAAGTTTAAGGTCTTGTGAAAGAGATATCTGCATTGACCTGCGCTCGTTTTTCAAATCAGAATTATTGGTTTGAAAAATTTAATACTAGAGTGGAGGGTACTATCGTCAGCAAAACTATGAATGGGATTGATTGTGGAAGAAAGAAGATCGTTAATGTGTAGAAGAAACAGCGTGAGTGCCAGCACTGAGCCCTGGGGCACCCCAGCATTAATTTGGTAGAAGCTGGAAGACTGACCATCTACAGTAACTGAATACGTCGATTAGAAAGGAAACTGGAGAGCCAAGAGCAAAGCTTAGGTGGAAAACCGTAAGAAAGAAGTTTGTTAAGAAGCCCATCTTGCCAGATATGATCGAAAGCTTTGGATATGTCAAGAGCAATGATCTGGGATTCACCAAGAAACTCAATGGACTTGTTCCAGTTGTGTAAGACAAAGGAAAGAAGATCAGCTGTGGATCTACTGTGACGGAATCCATACTGTCTATCATGTATAGTCTTATGTTTTTCCAGATACTTTAAGATTTGGGAATTAATAAATTCTTCCATTACTTGGCAAACAACAGAAAGAAGAGATATAGGTCTATAGTTAGAAGGGAGAGTTTTGGATCCTTTTTTGGGGACAGATTGCACACGGCACACGTGCAGCTTTCCAACTTTCCGGGAAAATTCCCGTGTCGTAAGAGATTCGAAAGAGGCGAGTTAGGATGGGTGCAAGCTTGGGAGCACATTTTTTAAGACAATTTCGGGTATGCCATCCAGCCCAGACGATTTTTTAGTCAAAGAGAAGAAGGAATACGCTTTCTATTTGACTTTAAAAATTATATGGAAAATTTTATAAGAAACAGGGACAACTGTTGAAAGAGGAAATTAATAGGAGAATCAAGCGTAGAATTGGCAGCAAATTGTTTGGCAAATAGTTCGGCTTTTCCTTTGGAGATAGAGACAATTCCATCTTCAGTGATTAGGGGTGAAAAAGAAATTGGCAAAAGTTTTGACTAATATTTTTGGTAAAGGACCAGAAAGCTTTACTGCCATTTAAGCAAGCAAGAGAGAACTTTATCTTTTATCCGATTATTAAACCGGTCTTTTGCTTCTGAGATGGTCTGATTATACTGATTTCTTGCTTTGATGCTAGCCTGCCGATTTTCGGGACTGGGGTTTTGGAGAAACTTTTTGTGGGCTTAAATTTTTAAAAGTCTGGCTTTGTCACAGGATTTAGATAACCACTGTTTCTGATTTGAAGTTTTGAGGTTCTTTTTAGTGTGGGGAATATAGATCTCTATGCCTAGTTGAATTGTTTCGGTAATTTGTTTACACATTTCGGAAGGATCAAAAGTAGAAAAGCAGGTAGGATACCAAGGGTAGCTGGCAAAGAAATCTCTCAGACCATCCCAGTCGGCCGAGTTGTAGTGCCAGACGGTTCGTGGCGGCATGCGTTCAGTTGCCCAAAAATGTGGGAGTATGATACGGGGCAAACCATGGTCAGAGCGAAAAATGGAGCAGTTACTGATATTTGATAGAGTTCGGGGGGAAGTAAAAAAAAGATCTACGGGGGTTAGAACTATGGGGGGGAAACCCAGGAAAGTAGGTAGGTTCCATAATTAGATTGGTGAGCGAGTTGAAACGAAATTTTCTGCTGCCCCTTTTTCAGTTTTTGTAGAGCCTACCAATCCAAATGAACATAAAAAACCCTAGGGCGATTACTTTGGCCAATGGAAACTGGGAAAAAAATTTCGATCTTTATTGAAAAAAATCAAAGAACTGTTGTGGGGAAATTGCGACGGGGACCGGTATAAACAGCAGATGAAGGAGAAGATCTGAAAGTAAGTTTGCCAAAGAATATCAGGGGGACCCAATTCGAGGTTAGAAACCCTGCCAAAACCAGGTCGTTTGGGGAAAGTAAGCACAAACCCCATGGGTAAAAAGATGAAATGAGTCCAAACCTGGTAAAGAAGGTGGGCAGTTTTGATTATTTGAAGAGTTCGGGGGTGGAAAAGAAGTAGAATATGTGAGGTTTGGAGGATTAAATTTAAATTTGGGGAGCGAGTTGCAAGTCGGAATTTTTGCTGCTCTGCCTTGTGTATCAGTTTTTGTAGAGCCTAGCCAATCCTTAATATGAACATAAAAATCCCCGAGGACGATTACTTTGGCCAATGGAAACTGGGAAATAATATTGTCGATCTTTATTGAAAGAAAATCAAAGAACTCGTTGTGGGAATTGTCAGACGGGGACCGGTATAAACAGCAGATGAATTTGGTAGAAGATCTGAAAGTAAGTTTAAGCCAAAGAATATCAGGGCTACCCAATTCGACGTTAGAAACCCTAGCACAAGCCAGGTCGTTGCGAACGTAAGCACAAACGCCGCCATGGGGTCGAAAAGATGAAATGAGTTCATAACCTGGGAAAAGAAGGTGGTTGGTGTTTTGGGGCTTATTTGGGTTTCGGTAAGAAATAGTATGTGAGGTTTGGAGGATTAAAGATAATGTGAACAGAGTTCACGTCGGAGTTAAGCCCACATATATTTGTGAAGGATATTAGACTTTTCGATAGTATCCCCCCAAATGTACCCCTCGCCCGGAGAACCGAATGAAGGGGTATTTTACCTCCGGATTACTTTACGTTTGGGTGTGCCATCATCATTATTTCCAATTTTTACTATAGTGGAAAAAAAGAGAAAGGAAAAGAAAAAGAAAGAAGAGGAAGAAGGAAAACTAAAAAAAAAGGAGAAGAGAAAGAAGGAAAACTGACTCACCGCCCAGAACTCGAAACGTCCTATAGGATCTATAAGACCCCAAGACCCCAGACATCACTCGAAATGCGCGAGTGATGATCGCGAATTACAATGGACTTAGATTGTTAAAAGTTAACAACGGTTTAGAATGTTTAACAAAATGTCAGATTTTGACAGGTTGTCTACTAAAATCATCGAATAACACTGACAATGACGTTTCGTCAAACATTCTAAACCGTTGTTAACTTTTAACAATTGCTAAGTCCATTGCTAAATTTAACAACGCGATCATCACTCGGTCGTAAGTCTCTCTTTCTCTGGCGGGTAATAAATATTATTTTAGTTGATTAAAAAAGGTTATATCACATTTAATTATGTTATGATAATGTATATACCGGGTGTTTCTCAAAGGTGGTTCCCCCTATAACTTTTTTATTTTTTAAGATGGGAAAATAAAATTTGACTTGTCAATATATGACCTAAAAATGCATTGAATAACGTGTTCAATTGTTTCTGATGATTTCCGGTTTCACCGGAAATGACCTCAAGCTTTGAATTTTAAATGGAATATGAAAATGACATTCTAAATACAATGACACCTAATATGTCAACTTTTGACATTTTCCTTAAAAAATATTTAATTTTTTAAAATTCAATCTGGAGTGCCGCGACGTCGTTAAAACAATCAATTTTGAGTCTAGGAAGCGTGGAAAATTAGTTTTAATTATCTTTTATATTTTATATATTTTCCAGAAAGGTAAAAAGATTTCAAAATTTTATTTCAAGACATAACTAAATATTTTCAAATGTAACGATGGTGGCTCGTTGGCATATTCGAAAAGAGCATTTTTTTGTGAATAATTTGATACCCCACACTTGATATTTGAAGTTAAATTAACATTAAAAAGTGTAGTAGTTGTTGCTTAAAAAATTAATAATTATTATATTATTATTATTAATTATTATATTTATGGGTATTTAAATTAAAATGCCTTATTAATAAACACAGCAAAAACTTTAAAAAACTAACTCGCATTTAATTATTAAACTATGTAATATCATTGCTTAACATCAACGTTTTTGTTTATTTCCAAGCCTACCTGACAAAATTGCCGAAATGCATATGCCTTTTAATCGAATGCCACCGCCCGGATGTTTTAATAATTTTAAAAGCATTAACTACTATGCCTATTTTTTTGCTTTTGTGTTAATTTAACTTGTGTGTGTGGGGTATCAAATTATTCAGTAAGAAATGCTCTTTTAAAATTGCCAACAAGGCACCATCGTTCCATTTAAAAAAATTGAGTTATCTCTAGAAATAAAATTTTGGAATCTTTTTGCCTTTCTGAAAAAGATATAAAATACGTTAGATAATTAAAAATATTTTTTCACGCCTCCTTGACTTAAAATTGGTTGTTTTAATGACGTCATAGCACTCTAGATTAAATTTTAAAAAATTAAATATTTTTAAAGGAAAATGTCAAAAGTTGACATATGGGGTGTCATTGTATTTAGGATGTCATTTTCTATCGAATAGGTGAAAAAAAAACATTTAAAATTCAAAAGTTGAGGTCATTTCCGGTGAAACCGGAAATCGTCAGAAACAATTGAACACGTCATTGAATGCATTTTGGGTCATATATTGACACGCCAAATTTTATTTTCTCATATATATATATATATATATATATATATATATATATATATATATATATATATATATATATATATATATATATATATATATATATATATATATATATATATATATATATATATATATATATATATATATATATACATATATCATCATAACTCATAACATAATAAAATTTGATATTACTTCTTTTAATCAACTAAAATAATATTTATTACCCGCCAGAGAAACACAGACTTAGTGTATATTTTCAAGACAAATTTAATTATTTTTCCTTTTTTAAACTTGCTAACAATTTAAAAGGAAAAACGCAAATACCAGTTATTGATAGTTAATTAATTAATAAACATTAAAATAGGCAATAAGCTGCTGTTGACGGAATTCACCCGTTGGCTAATTCGTTCCATATTTTCAATGTTTAGTATCCCACCGGGAGATAGCACTTGAACGTGTGGGAAACATCAAACATGCTCCACAGGGTGCTCGCCGCGCGTCGTGCACGAGGCCACCCTTAACGAGCATTGAAAGCAACAAACATTCGCTGCGGGGGTGAAGCCACCCCGACATTTTCATGACGCAAGCCGCTAATTGGGTGAATATTGGGTTTATATAAAGAATAGATTGTAATGTTGCGTTTGAGTTAATAAAGCTTTTTAGACATTCGTCGTTTTTTAATGTTCCTTGCGATTACTTTTATTATGTAATAGATTTTAAATCATCTTTACTTTTACATTTTCTCACAAAATATAAGCATGACCGCTAAATAACATATTTATGGCTAAAAATAATGCAAATCAACCAATACAAAAAAAATTGCACTAATCTTAAAATGGCGTATTTACGTGGTTTTAAGCCTGAGTGTGTTAAAACTTTTTAGTTGAAGTGAAATGCCTAGACATCATCATGCGGTGTTGCCAGATAGGGCACAGTTACCCTAACTTAGGACAAACGTAAATTTTGCAACCTTAAAAACACTTGGTGTGAAATTTTTACCATTATTTTCGATTAAGGGATCAAAAGCTAACCAAAAATTGCCTTTTGCATTTTAGTCGCAAATAGGCTGTAAACTAGTGTAATATTTTACGAATATTATAAATAGGGTATCTGAGATGCCACAAAAATAGGACAAAATAATATAAAAAATAAGGGTAGAATATTCGGGCACCCAATTAAAAAAAAATCTTTGTTAATATGTTATTGTTAATTTTTACAAAAAAAAAATCTTTTTTTTCAAAAGTGTTTTTATAAAACGTAGATTATGTACTTTTACAAAATCTTTAATTTAGGTTATATAATCTTTCTGTCTAATTTCAAATAAAAATCAAAAAACCGAATTTTTGGTTTTTTTTTTAAGTATGAAATTTCTGATAAAAATTACATCTTAGATTATATTTTCCTAATTATTAATCTAATTAAAATAATTTATATAACTTTTTAATATATTTAAAATAATGTATTTTTTGTTTTATAAAATTTTTTGTATCTTCTATAGTTTTTAAGAAATTGACGATAATTTTTGAAATTTTAAACTCTGCTATCTTAAAAACTATAAAAGCTATAAGAAATTTTATAAAAAATAAATTAATGTATTTTTATAACACCTTTTATTTAGGTTATTTACATTTTTTGCCTAAATGCAATACTTTTTAAGTTATAGTCAAAAAACCAATTATATATAAAAATAATATAAAAGCTACAAAAATTTTATTAAGTTATACAACCTTTTTGTCTAAATCCATTACTTTTTAAGTTAAAATGGAAAACCGAATTTTTGGGTTTTTTTTAAAGTATGAAATTTTTAGTAAAAATCACATCTTAGATTATATCTCCCTTATTATTTATCCAATCAAAAATATTTAAATATGCTTTTATATAGACAATTAAATGGGCTTTATTTTATGTTTAATAATTTTTTTTGTATCTAGTTTTTAAGATGTTAACGTTAATATATAAATATATATAGACACACTTTTTTTAAATAAATTTTTATTTATTTTTATATATGTTTTAACTACATTAAGAAACCTTAAAAAACATAAAAATTAAAAACTATAAATAGAAACATTAAGTAATAATTAATTATAGTTTTTAACAAAGATTATTATTACAAAAAAATAATACAAATTTAAAATGTTTTTGAAACCTTTAACTTATAGGAATTTTATATAACAAGTTTTTATATCTTCTTGGTTGACCTTCTCGTATCTGACAAGGACTGAAAAAGTATATTTAAGAAATTGGCTTTTTTACAAAATATTTAAACTTTTGCTTCTTGCTAAACTAACGTGGCATATTTAAAACCTGAAAAAAATGTAAAAAATTACGACGCCAAAGTATTCCACTAAAAAGTATTTTTTTAAATTTTGTTTATCCAATTTTCGTTGTGGAAAAAAAAACTTTTGGTCATTACATAAATTACAAAAAATATTATAAAAAATGAAAATTTGCAGATCTACAGTGGAATGTTTTTTTTTTTTAATTCCGGGGTGTCCCTAAATTTTGTATGGCATATTTAACGTTTTTCCTCTGCTTTAAATTAACCGACCAAAACAAAAATCTAATTTGTCTATGCTTACAATATGCTATTGTCAAACATGTCATTGTGTAAATGTTTAACTTTTAATACGTTAAATAAAAAACTGACAGTAGGGATAAATCCATGACTTCGTTTGCGTACATAAGTTTATAAAAGATAGAAATACACTTAATTTGACTTTCCAAACACCACTTCGTATTAGGAAATAAATGGCAATTGTCTATATTGCTTAGGGTCCAATAGTTAAGGCCCACAAAAAACTTATTTTCGTTTTTTTACATTAAAATAAAATATTTTTTATAGTGTTATATATCATTTTGTGCAGAAAAACAAAATAGTTGCCATACAAAAAAGAAAAGTTGATAATGGTATCACAAAACACAAACGTCAAATTTAAAATCTAAATTATTGCTATTTGAAAATAAACAAAAATATATAAAAACACTTTTTAAACGTGTGAATTTTTAATTTTTTAAAATTATCTCAAAAACAAAATAAAATAGAGTCGTAACCAAGACAGCATTAAATTTACAATTGAATGGCCCACAATTTTCCTAATTAACTATCTTTCTATCTCTTAAAGTTTTCAAGATCCCAATCCCAACGCTAATTATTGTAATAGTCGCACTGTGTTTTCGGTGAACGATAAAACAACCAATGACTCTGCGTGCTTAGAAATATTTAATAAAATTTACTCTAGGTATACCCCTAAAAGTTTGTATTTTTAAAACACTTACCTTGTTAAAACATAACAAAATAAGCTTTTTTTACTCTTTTGCAAATTTATAACCATTCTCACATTAAGGATTTCTTTTGTGTGTTTACCTCCTTCCAGCTTTAGCCAACAAGCAGCAAAACAAAATGAAACCCTTTAAATACACCAAGTTTATCGCCACAGTTAAACAAAGTAAACAACCCATAAAAAGTAAACATTTTATTTTCAAACAAAACCGGCACAATGAAACAGTTTGGCCGTTAAGCAAATAAAACATTTTTCGGTAGCTCCCACACAAAAGTGCTATTGGATATAAAAGAGAATTCAATATAATACAAGCTGATGACCTGATCCTATTGATAATTCGAGGTAAAATGCAATAGAGCGGTGCCGTTCACTACAAATCAAACAAGCTCGTGATCTGATTTTATTTGCCACGTTATAAAATTCACTACGAATTGATAGTGAAGAGCGAGCAGAGTTTTGATCACGTGGAAATTAGACACAAAAAGCCATAAAGTTATAAATAAATAACAAAAGTTAAAAATAAATAAGGAAACCTTACTTTTAGAATTTTCTTGTTTATACTTTCATGGTCTCCCATTTTGACGACTGAAAAGTAAACACAAGCATTAGAACTACAAAGTTTTTTTAGAGGAGACGACCACTAGGGTGCGGAAAAATCGAGTTTTTATCTACCAAAGACCAAAACGAGTCCTTCTTCGCCTTTTAGTGAGTTTAGAAATCTTTGTAAAGAACAGTTAAAGAAGTTTTATATGTGCAGAGAGTTGGATTAAAGCAAATAAAAATGGGGAGAGAAATAATCCCCAATTGGAGAGGTGGCACAATTTAAGTGAAGTGTTTCGATATTTCACATTAACCGCAGAATCACTTTGACGTTTAAAATTGGCAATGCGCATGACCCGAAATTTCATGAAGTTCTCTGTTAATTTAACAGCCGGTCGGTAAAGCAAAATTAATGTAAAAAAATTGTTCAGATTATGTGTTTTGCAAATAGAAACAGAGACAGACTAAGAATAAACACGCTATTACCTAAACAGCTTATACAATAAAATAAAGTTGAATTGACAATACAATTACTTTTCTATAAATTACTATAAAAAAATCGTATTAAAGAACCCAATGGCCTCCAGTATACATTTTATAATATATTTTGGAGAAATTTTAATAAAATTGCACATACATTAAGTATCAAAAAGCAATTTAAGCCAGCACAAATAAATTTGTACCTATTTTTTAACGTCAAAGAAAATATATTACCACCTAATAATTCTGAAGTCAATAGATTGAGCTGTAAAAAATATAGTAGCCTCTGTAAGGGTTTAATATTAGGTATCAAACTTTAAAAAGCATTTGTTCCCAGATGCCCTGCAAATTTTTTTAAAAATATTATTTGTCAAAAGTCAATGGAAATTTATAAAACTATATACAGGACGGTGCGGCGCCGAGCAGAATATAGAAAATCCCATGTATATTTTAAGGGGGTCAATTATTGGCTCCCATGTACATTTTACACAAAAAAAATACAAAATAACTTTTTGAAGAGGCCAATCTGGCAAGGTTTCAAAAATTTTAATAACCGAATCTTGAATTATTTTAATTATTAAACGTATTGTCAGTAAGTTCGAGTCCAAAGGTACCGTAATAAATAATTGTAAATATTTTACTCAGGATATCGAAAATAGAGCCGAAGAAAGAGAAAACAGAGACCTTAATATTCTACCGAGTGTGGAGAAAAACAAAATGGTTAGTACGAGGGTTCTTGGACAAGAGATAAATAGACATCATACAACGGTATTGTGCACTTTGAAAAAACACAAATATTATTCGTATAAATTTGAAAAACATTAAGAGCTACAGGAAGAAGATGGAGAGCGAGGAATGACATTTTGTTTTGAAATGATGGAAGGAGCAAATAACGATAGGAATTTTTTAAGACATATTTGTTTTACCAATGAATGTACATTGTCCTTTCCCCTTAACAATGATCCAAATGTTCAGGATTTCCGGTATTGGAGCCAAGAAAATGAACATCGCTTTGTTCATACTCGGACACAATATCCCCAAAAAACAAATGTATTCGTGGGAATTATCGGACACCATATCATTGGACCCTTTTGTATGGACTATAACCTGACAGCAGAAGCCTATTTGGGCTTATTTCAAAATCAAATTGGACCCGCCTTGAAAGAATTTGTTCGGAAAGATCAAATGAGATCATTTGAAGTACCAAATGGATGGTTGCCCTGCCCATAATGCCCGTATGGTTAGAGAGTACCTGGAAAATGCTTTTAACGGCAATATTATTGGTCCACGGTACCGGATACTTTGGCCAACGAGGTCACCTGATCTTTCACCGAATGACTTCTTTTTGTGATGTCACTTAAAAAGTGTCATTTATAAAAGTGTTAAATTTGAGAATCTAAACCAGCTACAAAACGCTATTTTGTTAGAATGTAATAAATTTCGCAATATCAACTTAGCAACGTTAGAAATTAATTTTATGATCGGTTGGGGGGGTTGTTTAAACATTTTATTAATTAATGTTATTATATAATTCTCTATTATTTAAAAAAAATATATTGTATTTTTTTTTTCATTTTATTTTTCCACACCTAGTAAAGTATTAACAGTTCAGTTCTCTCTTTTTTCGGATCTATTTTAGATCTTCTGAGTTAACCATTTAAAATTATTTATTGCGATGGCTTTGGAGTCGAATTTACTGACAATACGTTTAATGGTTGAAAGGGGCCAAAATAGGCTTAATGGGAAAATAAATTGAAAATATTTTAGATACTGCTATTGGTTTAATTAAATTCAAGTATAATAAAATTATTTTTTTAATGATCAATAGTAATAATTGTTAATAGTTAAACTTAATTGTTACATTAAATTAAAGGTTTGATAAAAAATAATGTTAACGTGTCTTTTACTTTGAATGTAATGGTTGTAAGATTGATGAAACGAAAAAAAACATTCCTTGTATTCGGCTGTACGTCAGATTTTACAAAGCCTTGTAACAAATTGTTTGCTGGCTGCTAGTGTCTGTTTGGTTTTACCTGAACCGAAAATTTAGTAATTTTACAATTACATTTAATTGAATAATCCAAGATTCGCTTGTTAAATTTTTTTGAAACTTGGCACCAGGGTTGGTCTCTTCAAAAAGTTAACTAACATTTTTTCTGTGAAATGTACAGGGGAGCCAATAATTAACCCCTTAAAATATAGGTGGGATTTACCCACGCACCACCCGGTATTATAAACGCGGTTAGTTTTAAGTGCATCCTAGGGCTTGGTTTGCATTTACCTAAGGTCGCTAAAAACGATTACCGCACGAGAGATGCACTATTTTATCTACAGCCGTGAGGTTATTTTAAGTCCAATTCAAAAGTATTCAACTTTTTTTATCAAAAGTGCTTCAGTGTTTTTAAAATTTGTTAAAAAATGTCAACCAGCGCCATTGTTGTAAAAATGTCGCTTCTCTCAACTCAAAATTAAAGTCAAACTAAACATGGACTTAGCATGCGGAAGCTAAAAAAATCGGAAATATCCAAGTTAGTTAAAGAAGTGGTTAGAGAAAGAATATGATCTATTTGTCAAATGGGGCCCGATTCTGTAAGCAAATTTTTGACATTCCTTTTCTCTATCTCTTTCGAAACAGTGACAAACTTATGAGTTACCTTTAAGGGCAACAAGGGGGTGTGATCCCTATGTTGACATTCTCTTTCCTTATATTTTTACAGAATCCCAGCTATGGTGCTCTTAAAAAAATATGTGCAAAGTCAACATAGATGTTTAACTTGCCTATTTTGAAATTTCACACAGTCGCCCGTAATTTCCAAAATTGGTAAATACACACCCGTTAGAGCTCATAAAACGGCAGTGCAATTTTAATTAAAGTCTACAAAAGTCCTAATTAAGCTGGTCTCATTACTATTATTTTAATTTTCTATTTAGTTATATTTTTTAATTGCTACAATTCCACCGTTTGGTTTAAACCTATGTATATTAGATTTAAAATTTAATTTAAGTTTATTAAACATTTTTAGCTTAATCATTGCCTATTATTTTACCAAATATAATTGTATAACATTTAATTAAACTTAATGAGCCACTGTAATTAAAGACAAGCTAGATATATACTTTGATTGTCGTAAAAAATGAGTTTAGTCACCTCCTTACTAAGAATTATTAAATTTTTAATTACAGCCTTTAGGCTAGTTTCTTAGCGTAATGTTTTATTTTACAGCTTCTAATAAAATCAGCGTCAGTTGCAAAAAGTAAGAGGTTGGTCTTAGAAAAAAGATTTCTTATATTTATTTTCCTTAAGGCTAAAAACTGTAATAAAGTTAAAATTACAATTGACAAATAGAAGTTATATTTCTTTAATTTAAAATCTTCTCTCAAATTTACAATTTATTTTATTTTAACAGGTAATATTAGCAACAGAAGCAGATTTTACACTTAAATTGCTAGAAAGCAAGTTGTTTTATAAAGAGATATAGAAAATATAACTATCTTAGTATTTTTTTCTTAAATTATTTTGATGTTTTAAATTTTAAGGCCAGTTTGAAAATTTATTTTTTCATATACTTTTTTAAATTATTTCATGTATATAAAAACCTTAAAAACACATTATTACACACATTGCTTTGACATTTTCTAAAAGTACAAGTTATGAGCTAGAGAAAAGTTAGTCTCTCTCTATTACGGAACTGTTCTTTAAGCCATATGTACATATTAAAGGGTGCGATTGTACCAATGGTTTTAAAAATAAACGCACTATTTACTTCTGTCCTTCAAGGCCTAATTTACAAACTAGAGGGTTTAAGTTTTAATATTTTTTAGTTTAACTTTTTTTGACACTCCTTTTAAATTTCTCAAATTTGGCACACAGCCAACTAAAGCCAGTGGTATTTCCATATAATTTTTAATTTTTACAGGGTGTTAGTTTTTCCGTATCCTGATTCTTTAATCCTTACCGAAATTTATCCTAAAATTTTCCAGCATTTTAACATATTTTCTCTGGTATGTCTAAACTAGTGTAAAATAATAAACAATAGTAAAGGCCTAAAAAGTTAGGCAATAGAATGTGCAATTTATTTTTTTTAATAGCAGAAAACAGTGGCGACAAAGAATAAAATTCGGGGGGGATTTAAGGGTAATAACCCGTAACACTGTTTAGAAATTAAAAAACAAATACAATAGAGTCATTTTATGAACATCAGTCCTGCAGGTCGTTTGATAAATTTAAAATTATAATCTTAAAAAATGTACAAGGCTTGTGAAAAAAACACAAAATATATTATGTTTAATACTCTGTGAATTGATAACAAAGCCTTTAAGGACACGTTTTTGTGGGAAGTTTTTTTTATTTGTACAATCGCATTCTTTAATATGTACAAACTCCCTGAATATGTTTAGTTTTAAGATTTAGGAAGAAAATCTAGTGGTATTGGAATAAATTAGAAAAATAAACTTATAAACTTTTAAATTTCATTTGGCGCATTCTTGGGCTTTTAACTAATGTACTTTGCACATAATTTCTTCTTGTTCTTCTTCTTCTTCCATTATAATATAAAGAGAAATTCGTTAATAAATAATTATCATAAGAAAATCACATAATCATCCTTTGATGCTGTGATCTATTAGTTTAAGTATTAATTTATTAATTATGACAACAGGATGTATCTTATTAACAGCTTGAGAAATCAACTATAATAATGTTAATTAGACATTCTAGGGCCGAACGCTAGATGGCGGTACATAAGTTTTGACTCTGCGCGTAAAAAAAAACTTTAATTCGCTATAAGTTTAAAATGAGCAAAGATATCATCGTCGGGTTTTCACAATATTTTTGCAAATTTCATCTACTTTTTAAATATGATGTCAAAAATATACCGTTCGATTTAAATTTTTGCAGTAAAATGAAAAAAACTGGAATTATTACGAATTGCGCCCTCTAGCTCTTTTATTGGGAACTGTAGAGCGGATATTTAAAACAGCCTTATTTATCTTGCAAACAAATTTTAATTTGCTGAAATCGAATAAGTGGTTTAAAATTTACACCGATTTTAATGATTACAATTTCAAGACCTTCCCCCACCCCTACTATCGGTCGTACGCCAATGAGCCTTAATCTGAAATAATAGAGAACTTTCTAGGCTTTCTAACAGTATTATCAAAAATATAGGCTAATATTTGGGGTTTCGGAAAAAAATACGTTTTCCTTATTTAATTTTTAGTTACGCCCTCTTGCGGTGAAATACGGAACTTGAAAATAATTTCCAGAATTTTCTCATGGTCACTTTTATAATAATAATAAAAAATCCATTGTTGTCAGATGTACAGGTCCTGAGATACAGTTGCTTACCTCGCTTATATGCCCACCCTGTACAGTGAAATGAGGAATTCACAATTCTCCATTTCACTAGGATCAGACAGTTTTGTATTTCAAACGGAAATATATGCTTTATTGCGCTGTGTAGTAGAAAATAATAGGATGGCTTATAAAAACAAGCGGATCTGTATAATAACAGACATCCAGGCGTCACTAGGGTCACTAGTAAACCCCCAGGTAACGTCTAGGCTGACATGGGAAAGCCAATAAGAACTGGAAGTTCTGGGAGAAAGAAACAGATTAACTCTCCTGAGGATACCAGGACATTCGGGAAAAGAAGACAACGAGAAAGCGGATAATTTAGCGAGACATGCACATGTACGAGGGCAAACCAGGAAATGGATTCGAAACAAACACGAGGAATACTAGGGGAAGCTTAGTAGAATAGGACATGGAAAAAGCTTCATAAGGGGCTCATCCAAAAGAACGAAGGAAAAACTACTCAGACAAAGTAGGAAAAGACTTCGCATAACAGGGCACGATAACCTAAGAGGACACCTACACAAGATAGGATCATACAATGCGGACCCATGCACCCAGAATGTGTGACGAGAGGAAAGAAACAGCCTATCATATACCGTGCGAATGTAAGCGTTGAATCACAAAACACAGGCATTATTTGGGCAACCGAAAATGAGCCCACAGGAATATATCAATCAACCAGTCCCGGGACTATACAGACTTGAAGAAACAAGACTAATGGAAGGATTGGTATAAAAGATAATGGGATATTAGGAAC
The DNA here is from genome assembly GCA_019359885.1 of Listronotus oregonensis. Classification (NCBI taxonomy): domain Eukaryota; kingdom Metazoa; phylum Arthropoda; class Insecta; order Coleoptera; family Curculionidae; genus Listronotus; species Listronotus oregonensis. The sequence continues at coordinate 65,731 of JAHBCN010001634.1, read as the reverse complement.
AAAAAGACCAAGAGGCTGCGCTACTTCCGGTAATAAATCACGATGGCTCCCAGGGAAGAAGAAGAAGAACAAGAAGAAATTATGTGCAAAGTACATTAGTTAAAAGCCCAAGAATGCGCCAAATGAAATTTAAAAGTTTATAAGTTTATTTTTCTAATTTATTCCAATACCACTAGATTTTCTTCCTAAATCTTAAAACTAAACATATTCAGGGAGTTTCTACATATTAAAGAATGCGATTGTACAAATAAAAAAAAACTTCCCACAAAAACGTGTCCTTAAAGGCTTTGTTATCAATTCACAGAGTATTAAACATAATATATTTTGTGTTTTTTTCACAAGCCTTGTACATTTTTTAAGATTATAATTTTAAATTTATTTAAATGATGGTCCTGAAAAGGACCGATTTTAAACCCAAACATATTAGGTTCCTAATGCCTCGATAGATGTTCAAACTGCTTTCCATCACATTCCAAACAAGCTTCCAATCTTCTTTGGGTGGATAAAACTGCTGTTTCGATTTCATCAGCTGATAATTGATTAATGGCATCACGGATTCTGTTTTTCATATTATGTCCAGTTGTGGGTGGAGTTTGGTACACAATATCTTTTAAACGACCCCATAAGTAAAAGTCGAGGCATGTTTAATCAGGTGACCTGGCCGGCCAAGGAAATAGACTTCCCCTTCCGATCCAGCGCCCTTGAAAATAATTATTAATATGTTCCCGTCCAATTGGAAATACATGGTACGTCTCACTTCCAATGTCAAATCTTCCATTAAAATGGGCAAAGCATTTATTAAAACATCCAAAAAAATATTACCGGTTAATGTGCCATCAAAAAAAAGGACCAATAATTTTCGTTCCGATAATGCCACACCACACGTTTACACTCCAGCGGCCTTGGTGCTGGACTTCTTGCATCCAGTGGGGATTTTCAGCCGACCAATAATGCATATTATGCCTGTTAACTCTACCATCGCTACTAAAAGTAGCTTCATCGGTCCACAGAATCTGTGACAAAAAATGCCTGTTTTCACGAATCATTGCTAGCATCCATTGACAAAAATCAATTCTGCGCTTAAAATCATGTTCGTTTAAGGCTTGATGTAGGATTATATGGTAGAGGTCTAGCCTTTAAATAAAAAGAAATGCCTATTACATTCAAGGAGTAAATTATATTAAAAATGTGTATTAAAAAGTTGCGCTAATGCAATTACTTACTTGTGGTCTTTTAGTATATTTCGAACAGTAGTTCGAGTTATTTCTAAATCTAAAGATAACGCCCGAGTTCCAATATGCTTATTAAATTCTACGTAGGCCAACACATTAATAATGTTTTCTTCCGTTCTTCCAGTATTGCGACGCCTTCTAAATCAGGGCCGACTCCCAGTATCGCGTAGTCGCTGTACCAAGCGTGAAAATACTCTTCTGCCATAATGACGGCGATCTGGATACCGAATGGCATACTGTCTTTCAGCTATTGCTGCATTTTGAAAGCACTCGAAGAAAACCGCAATCATATCAACAGCTTCATCATTTGTAAGAGGCATTTTACAAAAAAATCGCGCAAAAAATATTTTGATACCAAATTGACAAGAATTAAAAGCATCTAATAAATACTTGACATTTCAAAAAATATTATTTAAAAATTTATTTTGTTTTTGCCTCCTTCTATACGTTAATTAGACATTCTAGGGCCGAACGCTAGATGGCGGTACATAAGTTTTGACTCTGCGCGTAAAAAAAAACTTTAATTCGCTATAAGTTTAAAACGAGCAAAGATATCATCGTCGGGTTTTGACAATATTTTTGCAAATTTTATCTACTTTTTAAATATGATGTCAAAAATATACCGTTCAATTTAAATTTTTGCAGTAAAATGAAAAAACTGGAATTATTACGAATTGCGCCCTCTAGATCTTTTATTGGGAACTGTAGAGCGATAAGGAGAACGGATATTTAAAACAGCCTTATTTATCTTGCAAACAAATTTTAATTTTCTGAAATCGAATAAGTGGTTTAAAATTTACACCGATTTTAATGATGACACTTTCAAGAGCTTCCCCCACCAATACTATCGGTCGTACGCCAATGAGCCTTAATCTAAAATAATAAAGAATTTTCTAGGCTTTCTAACAGTATTATCAAAAATATAGACTAATATATGGGGTTTCGGAAAAAAATACGTTTTCCTTATTTAATTTTTAGTTACGCCCTCTAGCGGTGAAATACGGAACTTGAAAATAATTTCCAGAATTTTCTCATGGCCACTTTTATACTAACAAAAAAAATTCCATTGTTGTCAGATGTACAGGTCCTGAGATACAGCCGCTTACCTCGCTTATATGCCCACCCTGTACACGCCCGCTCCAGTTCCCTGCTCGGTTTTGGAACCATCCGTATTCCATATGACGTCTCCAACCGTGCTCGGAATTTTTACCTCGAAGTTTTTGTTAAATGAGTATTGGGGAATTATCTCGTATGTTCTCTTGTCCAGAATGTTGCCGCCAACCTGTCTTTTTATGTTTGTTGTGTCCCAAACTAGCATAGACACCAGTTGGTTTTTGTTGCAGTCGGAAGTAGCCCATTCTTGCCTCTCCCATCACTATGAGATTCAGTGGTGGAAGGTTTAAGAGAAACTCCATGGCAGCTGTTGTTTTAATTGCTTCTGGTATAGCTAAGAAAGCAAGTCTTTGTACCTTGGCCAGTTCTGTAACAGCAGTTCTTGTCGCATTTTTGTTCACCATACCAGTAAGCCGTATGTTATCATAGGCCTTACCAGCATGGTGTATAACCAATAAACCATGTTTGGTTTAAGGCCCCATGTTTTCCCATGAGTGCGTCTATTAACATAAAAGTCATCTCCGCTTTCTTTCTTATTTTCTACCATAATCTAACCAACCTTGTATTTCTTTTTGTCTAATGATCCCACTGTTGCAGAGGCGCCAACACGGGGGGGGGGCTTTGGGGTTAAACGTCCCAGAGGCCTATCTTAAATTATGCAACATTTATTATTTCAAGTAGCAACTTTAGGTCTCTTACAAAAAAATTATATCCGACGTTGAAAGAAATAAAGTTTTTTTTAAATTGAGCTTTATTTTGTTATTTTATAAGCTATTATTGTGCTTCAATAAAACGTTTATTATTTTATGTTATATTTTTCCCTCAGAACGCAATCCTGTCCGTGCCACTGCAATGTTGCCAGTTTATCTTAAAACAATCAACGGCAGGATTACAATGTTTACACTAAATAAATATTAAATAATTAAGCAAACATCTAATAAAAACAGAAACCTGAGAAGATGCACAACAAACTGCTATTTATACCCCTTTCGGGATCGTATTGAATTTTAGAGGCGATACAATGGTCGTGTAGGTAAACATTAGGCATTGAAGCGTACTGAAAGACCGGGTTGACATTGATGATCTGGTGCTTATAATCAGGGTTAAAGGGGAATAAATCTGTCTTATTTACAAAACCTTGGGTGATTAAAACAGATAGAAAGCTAGCATGGTTGTTATTTATAAAAAATATTTTGGTAAATGGTACATTAAGCTGTCTTGGAGTAAATTAAAGATAACCAAAAACGAATTCTTGGTCTTCTGCAACGCTTTAATTATTCTTTTTCTGGGAGCCGTCTTGATTTACTACGGGAGGCACGCAACCTCCTAGGCCTTTTGTGCTTAATCTCCTAAGTATTTTCTTTTATATTAATCCTCCCACTAGTCTTGTTCCTTCTGTATAACCCCGAAACTAGTTGGTTGATATATTCCTGTGCGCTCATTTTCGGTTGCCCAAATAATGCCTGTCCTTTGTAGTTCAAGGCTTCACATTTGCACAGAATGTGGTTTAATTACACAGCCCCACAAAAAGAAAAAACGTTAAAGTCCAAAAGACTTGACCATGGTATCTTTATGTTTTTGGGATCGCTGAACCCGATTCGGGGTCAGTTTGAACCTATCAGGTCAGGATCAACCTATTTTAAGTTAAATCTGCAAAATTACGCAGCCTAATAAAAATTAAAGGTTCGAAAGACTTAACCATAATATACCTTTATGTTTTTGAGATCACTGAATCCGAATCCGGGGTTACTTTCACCCCATCAGATCAAGGTCAAGGGCACTTTAAAATCAAATTTGCAAAATTATTCGTAATCAAATTTAAAAAGCGCCAAGTACAAATCCGTGATCAGATCGGTAAAATTATAATTTGGCAGATTTGACCTTAAAATATTTCGTGACCATGACCCGATGGGGTTAAACTGACTACGAATTCATATTCAGCGCCTCAAAAAAATAAGTATATACTCTTAAAATTTAGTTGCGTTTAATTTTGCAGATTTGACCTTAAATGACCTTGACCTTGACCTGAATTAGTCAAACTGGATTCGGATTTAGCGTCCCCAAAAACATAAAGATATCATGGTCAAGTCTTTTAGACCTTACCTTTTTTTCGTGGCACTGTGTTATTTACAAAAAAAAAATAGTTGAGAATGTAAAATAGTTAAAAAGTTTTTAGGCCAAAACTTTTTAAAATTTAAATTTAAATTTATAAATTAAATATTTTTGCTATTTTCATTTTTTCAATAAAAGTTTTTATTTTTTAGTTCTAAAGCTAAAACTATATGGCTAGATAAGTTTTATGTAATTGGGTTGAATTGATTGAAAAAAAGTTTGTTATCGTTTTTTTCTACTTTGTGACTGGGAACACTTCACGAAGGCTTAAACCCTTAATATTAACGTATCGTGGGTATCTTAAGTAGTATAGGAGATAGTTTATTGACACTCTGTGTTGTTCTATTGGAAGCTGCTGGGGATAAATTATATTGGCTAATTTCTCAAAAAATAAGCTGTAAAGATACCTATAAAACAGCTGGTAGATAAGAAAAGGAAGCTTTTCTGTCAAAGTGGAGTCATTATTAAGGGGATAAAATTAGGAATGTTAAGAGTTATAAAAGAGATTGTTCACAGACAGGGAAACTGTATTTTAGAGAAGGTTTAATTTGGAATATATACAGAAAAGAAAGATTATAAGGGGTAAATTATTTTCTGGCTTGTAAGAGAATCCCAGCATCCTTGAAGTTACTTTGTCCATCAGTATTTTTTTTGGAAGTAACGCTAATAATAATAATAAAATACTATTCGTTATGCAGACCTTGGCCGCTAATAAGGAAACGATGACTATTGGCCGATTTTTTCGCAACAACCTACAAAACTGTGTTTTGGAAACGGTAAACTCGACTAAATTTCTGGTGCCTTTTAAATTAATTTAGGGGCCCGTGGGAAAACTATCTGCATTACTGTGCGCTTGTTTTCTAAGTCAATCTTAGAAATCAGCTTGACAAACTAAAAATTAGAGTGAAATTACCTATATTTATTGCACCTCGAGTAGTAGGTCTATTAAAATATATATTTACTTTAATTTTTAAAATGACAAAAAATTTTCAAAAAGCCCTATTTTAGCTAGCCAAATATTATCCTTATACAGAGTTTAACAATATCAAGCTTACCATTCTGATCTTCTACATTGTATCAATCGTTATATGAATCCAGATTACGAAAAACCTGCTTTACAATTGTCTGTATTATTATTATTATTATTATTATTATTTTTAATTTATTAAATTAAACATATTACAATATATACGTAAAAATTTACAGAGGATACCTCGCAAATCGAATGAGAGAATAAAATTGACCTTAGTGTATATGTAAGCAACATAGTGTTGTTAGGCTATAAAGGCGGTGAGAAGGGTAAACGGTCTAGGAAGTAATGATTTTTAATATTTTTTCTTAAGTTATAATAAAAATAAGCTATTATAAATGATTTAGTGTCCGGACCTATGGATATTGTAAAAATGTCGGTGGGTTAATAAAAAACATTTTAACTTGCATATCGTTTTCAAGGTTTTTAGGCTCAACTATCCTGTGTTAATTAAAATAGGGGGGTAATGTATTTTTTTATTGTTAAAGGAAGCAAGAAGTAAAGTATTAGAGATTTATATTTTTGGGTTATTTTTATCTACATTTGTTTAAACTTTTTTTTGTTAACTTTTGCATTCACAAAAAATAATATACCAAATATACTTTGTTATATTTACTTTTATTATACTATGTTTAGTCGTAACAGCCGTTTCGTAGTTCAACTTCATCTTTAGATGTTTAAAGATGTAGTTTTGGTTAATATATTTTCTTATGTATGTCTACTTAACATAATGTGTACTCTTAATTTAAATTATCACGCCTCTAATATAAAACTTCCGAGTATACCACCAGAATTATTTAGCTTATAGAGGTTTTCATTTTCTGTGAGGGTAAATACTCGACGTTTCTTCCGGACTAGCTTTAATTTACCATGATCCTACTTAGTAATGTTTTATTGCTAAAGCTCTGGATAATAGTTATTTATTTTATACATAAATTACTTATAAAGAAACGCCACTTAACTGCTTCCGGTTGGCTAGTAAGATGGCTTTTAAAAATAAAATATTTATTATTCAAGAAGTCGTATTATCGGTTTTTGCACAGAACTTCTATTACATAATATGACAAAAATGCAACCTACTGTATAATTAAACCAACGTATTACTTATAGGGTATTGAAGCAAGTAAGGTATGACGTTTACAGTATTTTTTAAGTTTCTTTCTGTTTTATCAATTTCTTACGAAATGATTTTCAGTAACAAAAATAAAAAAAATATTATTTATGAGTACAGCTTCTCGCAAAAATCACAATTGTTTAATGGTTTAGAAGTTTCTTTGAAATTTAATATATACACTGTGGGCCAAATTGATTTAGAACCCAATTTGGCTCTGAATGAGATAAAAACGAGGTTAGTCCGTCGGCCAATAACCACTCCTGCCCAAACCATAATTGTTCCTCCCTGGTATCGATCCACCTCATAGATAGTTTCTAACGTACGTCAGTAAAGAGCACACAAGCCCAATCTTGTTCGTCTCAATTAAGGTGATCTTCTGCCCATTTTAATCGTTTTCCGCGATTCCCACGGGCTAATACAGGAACTCTAACAGGACGGCGGGCATAAAGTCCATGTTTATGCAGTCTGTTTCTAACATTTACTTGGTGTACATTTGGCAGCTCACTTCTTAATTGAGTAGCTGTTAGATTTGGATTCCGAAGTGCTTAAATCCGGATACATCTGTCATGTACAGGCTCAGTTATCCTTCCGGGACCAAGATGTCTCTCTCACATTAGCCGTTTTCCTATAACGTTGCTACAAACGGCCAATGGTGCTTCTGGTGAAGTTTACTGTTTACTTTTATATATATATATATATATATATATATATATATATATATATATATATATATATATATATATATATATATATATATATATATATATATTATTTAAAATATATATATATATAATACAGGGTGTCAAATAAAAGGACCGGCTGTTTCTCATATTTTTAGTAAAAGTGGTCCAAAGAAATAGCTGGAAATTATTTTCAAGTTTCTGAAATGGCCGCTAGGGCACGTAACTGCAAACTTGCTTATAAAAAAGTGATGTTTCTGTGAATTTTGCTATATTAACCTAACAAAAAATATATGATCTTTAAAGTCGAGGATAATATGAACCTTTTTTGTTAGACAATTTTTGCTATATCCCTAAATATAAAGTAGTGGGGAGTATTCAAAAGTTTCCGTAAGACACACCCTGTATCTTCGAAACGGCTTAGCCGATTTTAACAAACTTAAGCTAGTTGGGAAGAGCTTTTCTTGGGCTATAAACGTTATAATATTTAAAGTTTTGTTAGTTTCACATGTCGCCTCTAGAGGATTTTCTAGCGGCGTCTAGTCTATATCTCAAAAACTATAAAAGCTACAAGAAATATTATAATTCATAAATTACGTTTTATTACAAAATCTTTATTTTAGGTTACATAATATTTTCGTCTAAATGCAATACTTTACGAGTTACAATCTAAAAATCGAATTTGCAGGATTTTTTCAAGGTATACCCCTAGAATTCGCTTTTTTAATTATAACTCGTAAAGTACTGCATTTTGACGAAAAGATTATTAAACCTTATTAGGAGATTTTTTAAAAATACACAATTTATGTTTTATAAAATTTTTTTGTAGCTTTTATAGTTTTTGAGATATTGACGTATAAAATATTCTTTGGCCTCAATATTAGATAAGGAACAGGATATCGCGATGCGATTTTCGCGAGCTTGTTTAGGCATTATTTAGCTACATTTTCATAAAGAAAAAATTATACCAATGCATTTAATTTTTTTTGAGAAAATTATCCATTTCTGTCGAAATGTCGAAAAAAGCCCTCTAGCGGCGACATGTGAAACTAAAAAAACTTAAAATATTTTAAGAATTGTAGCCCAAGAATAGCTTTTTTCAACTAGCCCAAATTTGTTGAAATCGGCTAAGCCATTTCAAAGATACAGGATGTGTTTAACGAAAACTTTTGAATACCCCCCACCACTTTATTTTTAGAGATATAGCAAAAATTGTAAAACAAAAAAGGTTCTGCTTATGCTTGATTTTAAAGATCAGGTATTTTTTTGTTAGGTTAATATAGCAAAATTCACAGAAACATCACTTTTTTAGATTCAAAATTGCAGTTACGCCCCCTAGCGGCCATTTCAGGAACTTGAAAATAATTTCCAGCTATTTCACTTCACCACTTTTACCAAAAATATTTTTTCCCCAACGCTGTGCGATAAATATTTTCTGAGATACAGCCGGCGTCCTCTTTTATTTGGACACCCGGTACATATATAATACAGTGTGTCCCAACATACTACATGTATTGGTAATTCAGGAACAATTAGAGCTACAGTGTTGGTTAAATTACGAAAGTTTTAGACAATTTAATTGCAAAATTAAATCTGCTTTCAGATTTTATTTATCTTTTTTTAATTAAGAAAAACCAAAATGGTGCATTTTTAACTTTTGCCTGTAGCTCGAAAACTACCAATTGTACGGTTTTAAGATTACTACATCATTAGAACACTTTTTTAAGAAGAATTTAATTTAAGTAAAAATATTTTTAAACCTTATTTGTTTTTGAGATATTTGCCCAAACTTTGAATTTTCATATGGACGCCATATTGGATTTTTACATTTTTGAAAGGAGCTGTTCAGTCTAGGTTTTCAGATTGCTTAAGCTCTAAAAACCACAATTTTTGTTTATTTGATAGTAGGCTTAGACTAGACTGCGTAATGGCCGCCCCATTTCATAAAAAAGAAATGATACGCATATTATCATTTAAATAATGTAAATGTCAAAATAAGCGTGCATGATGAAAAGGTAGATATGCTAGAAATTTATTTTAAATCTAACAAAAATACAGAAGCTACAGCACTTGCATACGAAGAACAATTTCCGGAGCGGCAACAACCTAACCAAAGACATTTTAGATTCTTAGTTACGAACTTGTTAGCCTATGGATCTTTTGTGAAACCGAATCCCAAAACTTATACCAAAAATAATGAAGCAAGAGAGGCGATTATAATGGAAAACGTTAGAGATGATCCCACAACATCAGCATCGGTTAGAAAAGTGGAAGAACAGACAACAATTCCTAAGTCATCTGTGCATCGGTCTTTAAAAAACACCGTTTTTATCCATACAAACCACGTATTGTCCAGGGTCTTTAGAAGAATGATTTTAATAGACGAATCACCTGTAGTCAATGGTTTATTACTAAATGTCAACAGATACCCAATTTCCAATCCAAGGTTCACTGGACAGGCGAAACCCGGTTTACAAATTGTGGAATTTTTAATAGACACAATTATCACTGCTGGGATACAGAAAATCCACATAATTTGGAAGAAAGACGGCTACAAACAAGGTTTGGCTTTAATGTATGGTGTGGCATCATAGATAATTTTAAATGCACCTTTAATTTACGTCTCACAATTAGATAAAACATTTATTTTTCTGTTTTAGACAACCGTTTAATTAGACCATTTATTTTTAAAGAAACTCTGAATGGAGATAGGTATTTTTCCTTTTTCCTTTTCCCACAAGAACAGATTTTACCGGCCATTAGAAATACAGTTCCGCCAAATGAAATGAATAATTTGTGGTTCCAGCAAGACGGATGTCCAGCGCACAGTACCAGGGAGGTGATGGAGGTCCTTAGAAATACCTTTAATGACATCCTAATGATATTTACTTATAGGGACACGCAAAAAATGAGGTGTACGAATTTTCTCCGCCCGGAACTAGGATGCCAGTAGAACATAGAGTACGGGATGTGTTTGCTTTCATCAACCGAAACATGTTACACCGAGTAACCCGCAAGGTGTTGGAAAAATGCGACAAATGTGTGGAAAATGGAGGAAGACATGTACTGTGATTTTATTTTCTTGTTTACTGATACATTTTTGTTTTACAGTTGTGTTTAATTATTATCAGTTTAAGGTAATATTAGGAAGTATTAATTTTTGCAAAAAGCATAACTTTCTTTGTATAAGTTTTAAATTTCGCCCTCACAAAAGATCCGTAGGGTAACAAGTTCATCACTGAATATTAAATGTCTATGGTTAGGTTAATGCCGCTCCGGATGCGTATCATTTGTTTTTTATGAAACGGGGCGGCCATTACGCAGTCTAGTCTAAGCCTGCTATCAAATAAACAAAAATTATTGTTTTTAGAGCTTAATCAATCTGAAAACCTAGACTTGTGATACATCAATGAAAAGCTCTTGAAGAGCTCTTTTCAAAAATGCAAAAATCCAATATGGCGTCCGTATGAAAATCCAAAGTTTGGGTAAATATCTCAAAAACAAATAAAGTTTGAGAAATATTTTTACTTAAATTAAATTCCCCTTAAAAAAGTGTTCTAATAATGTAGTAACCTTAAAACCGTAAAATTGGTAGTTTGCGAGCTACAGGCAAAAGTTAAAAATGCACCATTTTGGTTTATCTTAAATATCTCAAAAACCATAAAAGATAAATAAAATCTGAAAGCAGATTTAATTTTGAAATTAAATTGTCTAAAACTATCCTAATTTAACTAACACTGTAGGTGTTGGTTCCCGAGTTACCAATACATGTAGGCCCAATTTGGGACACACTGTATATATATTACACAGCAAATATACTTTTCATTTATTTCATTTTAACACTTTAATTATGTTACCCCTTACACTATTCTATTGAACCTGCCGAACCTTCCATGAGATTAATTCCACTTGCATTAGTTTTGAAGTCGATATAAAAAACCTTGAAATTAATCCCGATGTATTATGTTAAGCGTGACGAAACGTTGCATTACACCATCAAGTTTCAATTTAAAATTGGAACACGTATAAAGGGTGTGCGCGATCGCAGCTGTCCACTTTTACGCTTGTTTGTTTAAGTCATGTAGAAAATATTTATTAGTATTAGATTTTTAGGTTCAGATGTCTTTTTGTTACCGATTAAAGTAATTAAAAACTGTGCTTAAAAAATACCACAAAATAAATATTTAAAAAAACTTTCGTCAAATGTTCAATAGTCTAGTCGAGAAGTGTGTTTTCTGCGAAAAATAGTTAAAAGGCTTCGAAAAATATGAGCGTTGGCTCATTTGACGCGGAATGCAAATCTGAGAAAGGCGTTTTGTGGATTTTTTTGTCAAAAATTTTTTAATTGTTATAAACAAAAAACGAAATTAAAAAAAGTTAATTTCTATTCGTGATGATTACTCAAAACGAAAATTGCAAAAAAGATCCTTAAAGCGGAGGAAATTTCCGATAAAAAAGTCCTTACTCCCGGAGTTTTATCCCCATTATTTAAAATTTTAATTTAACGCTGAGAATAGGCTTCCGCGCGACATTTTTGGTTGCTCGCTCGGCATCAAAACCGAGTATGTCACACTAAATATTTTTTTTAAGGTATTTAATATTAATTTAAAAATTTTAAAAAATTATGTTGTATTTAAAACATTTCAAAGAATTTATTCCCGTTAAGGGGTGTAAGGGGTCGGTCGTAATTCACATGCCGGCCCAAATGTCAACCTCACCTGCTCGTGCGATGATACTGTCATCCGGTGCACCCTGCTAGATAACAGACGAGGCTCTGACGACCGAAAGGCAGCCGGGATAAGCAGCCCACACTTGCTGGCCAACAGCTTCGGGTGGAAGAGTTGGCAAGTGCAGGGGCACCCTTTTGTCCCGGGGTCAAGAAATTGGCCCCAAAGGCGGATGAACTCATTCAAGGAGTCAACGGCATAAAGATGTAGAAGGCAACGAGAAACCACTACATTAAAGATCCGAACGGATATCTCAAGACAAACAATTATGGTGATACAGTCTAATCAAATGGCCCCTAGTCCGTGGCAGACCTTAGATGGTCAAGGGGTGCGAAGAATCCCCACGTTGGAAAATTTAAATGTTGTAAAGACAGATTTCAAGGAAATACTTCGGATTGGCACTTGGAATGTTAACAGCATGTACATGCCAGGAAAGACCCATAATATAGAGCAAGAAATGAAAAGACTGAGAATAAACATTCTAGGAATAAGCGAGACAAGATGGCCTGGGCGTGGAAAAATCAAACTAAAAGACGCCGTATTATTTTACTCCGGAAACGAGGACACCTACCACTATAACGGAGTAGGCATTATGATGGATTTAGCAACCAGTGATTCTGTCATCAACTTCATACCACTCTCTGACAGAGCTATGATGATACAACTGAAGGCAGCACCAAAAAACTTAAATATTATTCAAGCATACGCTCCAACAGCCGATAAAACACAGACAGAGATAAACGTATGGTACTCTGAAATAAAACAACTAATAGCCGCTACCAATAAGGACGACATCACTCTTATCCTCGGGGATTTCAATGCCAAGGTAGGCAGAGAAAGAAGCGGGGATACTGTGGGTGAATATGGTCTCGGAATCAGAAATGACAAAGGCGATGCCTTGGTCCAGTTCTGCCAGGAAGAAGAGCTGATGGTTTCCAACACATGGTTTAAGCTACCTGCACGACGCCTCTACACTTGGAAATCCCCACAGGATACACCGGACCATCCAGTCAGGAATCAGATTGACTATATATTAGTTCCAAAAAGGTATAGAAATGGAGTTCTTAGCGTTAGGTCGTACCCAGGGGCAGATGTCGAGTCAGACCATACTCCCGTGGTTGCACGCGTTCGTATTCGACTTAAGAAACTTAAGAAAACATTTTCCAGCAAACCAAACGTAGCACTGTTACAGAGTCAGCCCGAACACCAAATAATCACCGATAAACTTAACAGTGAGCTTAAAAAGGTCCTACATAAGAACGAGGACAGTTCTCACTCCGAAAGCCCTGACGATATTGAATACACCTGGAAATTATTTAAGAATGCTGTATTAGGTGCACAAAAGTCGCTAGTAACAACAAACAAAACGAAACGACACAAAGACTGGATGACTCAAGAAATACTCATGTTAATGGAACAAAGACGTAGCTTTAAAAATACAAACGCAGATGAATATAGAAAAACCCAAAAACTTATTCGGAGGAAAGTTCGGGAAGCCAAAGAAGCATGGATGAACGAAAGGTGCCAGGAAGTGGAGGAACTATATAAAAAACACGACCTCTTCAGCCTACATAAGAAAGTCAAGGAAATAACAGGTAGCCGGAGATACCCGGTCTCCACTCATGTTCTTAATCAAGACAACAAACAAATCACAGATGAGGGCGAACTTAAAGAGGTATGGGAAAAATATGTAGGAAACCTATTTGAAAGCAATAGTCCGCCTTTCCGCAGTCAAGATCTAACAGAGCCGGCCCCTGGCATACTCCGCTCTGAGGTTCAGAAAGCACTAAGCGAGATAAAAACTGGAAAAGCAGCCGGTCCAGATGACATCTGCCCAGATATTCTAAAACTTATAGAGGACGAAAACATACACATTTTAGTGCAATTATTTAATGACATATATAACTCAGGTTACATCCCTCGTGATTGGTTAAAATCGACTTTCATACCCTTATCTAAAAAGCCCGGGGCACGGAAGTGCGCAGAGTTCCGATTGATCAGCTTAATGAGCCAGGTGTTAAAGGTGTTCCTAAAAATTATTCATAGGCGCATACGTAGGAAATGCGAACAAGATGTAAGCGAATTACAAATGGGTTTCCGTGAGGGACTGGGTACCAGGGAGGCCTTATTCGCACTGTCTGTCCTATTGCAAAAGTGCAGAGATCAACAGAAGAGAGTATATCTATGCTTCATAGACTACACCAAAGCTTTTGACTGTGTTAATCACACCACACTATTAGAACTGCTGGAAAGAAAAGGTGTCGATGCCCAAGATCTAAAAATCGTTCAGAATCTTTATGAACAGCAAGTGGCCTCTGTCAAACTGGAAAACACCGAAACAAGTACCGTACCCATAGGTTGTGGAGTCAGACAAGGGTGTGTACTTAGTCCCATGCTCTTTAATATGTATTCAGAAGTTATCTTCCAAAACGCTTTGGACGAGACAGAAGACGGTCTGAAAGTCAATGGGAAGCTCATAAACAATTTACGATATGCCGACGACACAGTGATAATCGCAGACAGTCCGGAAGGGCTGCAACGCCTAATCGACAGCATATCGACTTTCGGTGATGCAATGGGACTAAGGATTAATATCGCAAAAACAAAAATCATGCAAATAAGTCGCAATCCGAATAACAACTTCAGTATAAATATATACGGCACACCAATAGAACAGGTTACAAAATTTAAATACCTAGGAAGTTGGATCAGCGAGGATCTGAATCCTGAGATAGAAATTAGATCCCGCATAGAACAAGCTAGAGCCAGCTTTATTAAAATGCGGAACCTGTTAACCGACAGATCACTTAATTTAAACATAAGATTCAATTTTGTTAAATGTTATGTGTATTCCACGTTACTGTATGGAGTCGAGGCCTGGACGCTGAAAGTTAGCAGTATTAACAAGCTGGAAGCATTTGAGATGTGGGTATATCGTAGAATGCTGCGCATTCCATGGACCGACCATATCACTAATCAAGAGGTCTTACATAGAATGAACAGGGACCGAACAATTCTTGAGACCATAAAAAGGAGAAAGACAGCTTACCTCGGTCATGTCATGAGGCAGGACAAGTACAGATTCCTGCAACTGATTATGGAGGGCAAGATTGAGGGAAAACGTGGTCCTGGCCGTAGGCAGTGTTCTTGGCTGAAAAACATAAGGGATTGGACAGGCTTAGATTCAAACTCCCTGTTAAGAAGAGCCCAAGACAGAGACGAATTTGCCAGAATTGTTGCCGATCTTCATTGAATGGAGAAGGCACTTGAAGAAGAAGATTCCCGTTAAAAATGTAACCTAAAGTTAGTTATTCAACAAGTTATGCAATTCTCAATTAATAAAATTGTTTTGAACTTTCGTTTTCATTGTACAGGGTGGCCAGATTAGAATGCAAAGTGCTGTATTTTGGAAACTATTTGTCGTAGAGACTTGGGGTAAAAAAATTGTGACTAAAGTGGCCAAAAAAATACCGTGGAAAATATTTTCAGATTTCCAAGATGGTTGCTAGGGGTCGTAACCACCACCTTAAACTTTTTAAGTGATTTTTCACTGAAATCTACCCAGTAAATGTTTCCAAAAAATGTATGCTTTTTAAAGCTCAGCTTTACTCCAGTCATTTTTGTTTAACACTTTGTGACGTATCTTTTAAAATAAAGTGGTGGGGGGTAATTAAATGTTTTTTTTAAATAAACAGCTGTAACTCCTAAATGACTGAACGGATTTTAACAAACTTGGTCGCGTTGGAAAAAAAATTTATTGCTCCAACAAATTCGTCTTATCTGTGATATGTCTAGTACTTAGTAATGCCTCTAGAGCGCGTTTTTTGGTCTAATAACAGAAAATTGTAAAATTCTCTAAAAAATTAAATGCAATAGTATGATTTTTTTTTCATAAAAATGTAGTAAAATAATAGCTAAATAGGCCAGTGAAAACCGTATCTCGATATCCTATTTGTAGCCTGAAATATCGAAGAAAGAATATTTAGTTATCATATAATTTTAATAAGACCCTATTACACCGATATTTTTTGTTATTTATTTGTCTTTTTTCAAGGTTCAATGATAAAATGTCTTAATTTAATAATTTTTAAATAATTAAAATATTCTTTGTTCAAAAAATAAAACGCGTAGGGGCATAATAATACTCAATGCATATAAAATGCAAGTGCAAGGTAGGCAGAATATTAAATATATTTTAGGCATTTGTTTTTTCCTCCATGGCCTACTCTTCAATATTCTGCCTACCTGGCACTTGCATTTTATATGCATTGATTAATATGCCCCTACGCGTTTTTTTTTTAATTTTTTTAACAAAGAATATTTTCATTATTTAAAAATTATTAAATTAAGACATTATATCATTGAACCTTGAAAAAAGACAAATAAATAACAAAAAAAATCGGTGTAATAGCGTCTTATTAAAATTATATGATAACTAAATATTCTTCCTTCGATATTTCAGGCTACGAATAAGATATCGAGATACGGTTTTCACTGGCCTATTAAGCTATCCTTTTACTACATTTTTATGAAAAAAAGGTCATATTATTGCATTTAATTTTTTAAAGAATTTTGCAATTTTCTGTTATTAGATTAAAAAACGCGCTCTAGCGGCATTACTAAGAACCAGACATATCACGGATAAGACCAAGGAAGTTTAAAGGTGTATGGAAGCCCAATGCTATGGCCCATTCGATCAAAAAATGTCCAGCCCAGTATGAAAATAACTGTCAGAGTTGGCCCCGCCGATTCTGCACAATAACAAAATTCCACGAAATAATTTAATGTGTTGCCTACTTACACACTGATAAATCAGTGTGAAGTTAGCCAACACATTATACTTTTATGAGAGCCGGAGTAAGGGTAACATACCCGTCTTTTTAACTTTAGGTAAGTATTTTTTATACTTAAATTAGGTGCTTCTTATAAGACGTAAAGTTAGGTAACCGAATAAATAATATTATATCAATTATGAATAACAGAAAATGAAAATTTCATAGGAAATATTAGTGAGAAAAGCAAGGCAATCTTAACTATCTTTTAGATGATTTCCACAATGTTTGTGTATTTCTGTGGATTATTAAAAAGAAATAAGGTTTACATTTAGGTACTTTTATTTCATTTAATAATTTAGTACACTCTTTTAAAGGATCAAAATTATTGATTACTGGGCAGACCAGGCAAATTTTAATATATACAGGTCCCTCTAATTGCATGAAAGGAAGTACAATTTTGGTACGGTTTTCTGGGGCGCTGATTACAAATCTAAAAAAAAATTCGGCAATGTTTTGTTTTCGAGATATTCATCATCAAAATTGAAAATCAAACAAACCTTATTTACACTATTCCTCCTTCTCTTAGCACAAAATTCTATATTTTTACACTAAATTGGCACACAATATTTCACAAACACCTTTTAAAAACTTTTTTTTATGTTTATTTTACACCTTTTTTACACTTTTATTTTTTAAGCAAATATGGCTGCTGCCTTTGAACTTAAAAGTTCGCAACTTAATGGAAAAAAGATGTAAACTAAAAAAAATACAAGGTTTTAAAAGGTGTTTATAAAATATTGTGTGCCACTTTAGTGTAAAAATCAAGAATTGCGTACAAAAAGAAGGGAGAATATAGTGAAAATGAGGTTAGTTTAATTTTCAACTTTGATGATGAAGATCTCGGAAACGAAACGTTGCCGAAAATATATTTTTTCAGATTTGTAATCAGCGCCCCTAAAAACCCCTGTATACCAAATTTGATCAAAATCGGAGAGGAGGCAACTTTCGAGACAATACCATTTGTTTAAAGATAAATTAGATTTTTGGTTTCTTAATCTTGCATTATCAACTTTTTAAGCTCGACATACTGTACACACATAATATTTAACGGATACTGTTACAATGGATACTCAGGTACCAAAGGTTACAAAACATTTTTAACCACTGTTATTCTGTCTCATGAAGGTTTGTTATTAGTGAAAAGTATATGCCTAAAAAGCAGTTATAAAAATTTTCACTTTTTAATGTGCAACCACAATCTTAGGATTAGATAGATTAAACTCATTTACACTATCTTGCCCTTCTTTTATCACAAAATTGGTGATAAATACATAATACTATCATACAATGTTTGAAATTTATTTTAAAAAATCGTGTTTTTATTTATTTACAAAGATTTTTGGTAAAAATACAAAACTTCCAAAAATATCGACCATTTAAATAGAAGGCAGTAAAGTGGCGCCATCTATTCTTTCCATATTATATCAGATGATATAAAATCTAATATTACACAATAATTTTAAATATTTCATAGTAGTATCCTTTAATAACCAACAATTTTGTGCAAAAAATAAAAAAAGTGAATGTTGGAATTTGACATTTGATAATGTCAATTTTATAGATAGTAACAAAGAACTATGGAAATCCGGCCCTGACCTACTCATTGCGCAAATTCCGCGGGGCCAACCCCCCTATTCCCGCTGCCCTGCACGCCTGGACAATTTTGTTCTACAGTATTGGGCTTCCATACACCTTTAAACTTCCTTGGATAAGACGGATTTGTTGGAGCAATAAATGTTTTTTCCATCGAGACCAAGTTTGTTAAAATCCGTTCAGTCGTTTAGGAGTTACAGCTGTTTATTAAAAAAAAACATTGAATTACCCCCCACCACTTTATTTAAATAGATACGTCACAAAGTGTTAAACAAAAATTACTGAAGTAAAGCTGAGCTTTAAAAATCATATATTTTTTGGTAACATTTACTGGGTAGATTTCAGTGAAAAATCATTTAAAAAGTTTAAGATGGCGGTTACGCCCCCTAGCGACCATCTTGGAAATCTGAAAATATTTTCCACGGTATTCTTTTGGCCACTTTAGTCCTAAAATTTTTTGCCGCAAGTCTCTACGACGAATAATTTCCAAAATACAGCACTTTGCACTCTTATCTGGCCACCCTGTACATTAAAAAATAAAAAAAATGTTTAAATAATTGTCGTATAAATTTTTCGCTTCCCATGTCGTTCTTATACAGGGTGTTTTTTAATAACATGCTAATATTTAAGGGGGTGATTCTTGGACCCATTTTAAGAAAAAAACTGCATATGAATGTATGTCCTAAACGTCTTATCTTTTGAGATACAGGGTGTTAAAATTTTAAGAAAAAAATAATTTTTTATTGTCATTTTCATACCACTTTAAATATTTTTATTAAAAATTGGTGTACGCCGTTCATGCATTAAAAAATTTTTTACCTTAGAAACATTTTTTTATTTCAATATTTTCCACGGTATTCTTTTGGCCACTTTAGTCCTAAAATTTTTTGCCGCAAGTCTCTACGACGAATAATTTCCAAAATACAGCACTTTGCATTCTTATCTGGCCACCCTGTACATTAAAAAATAAAAAAAATGTTTAAATAATTGTCGTATAAATTTTTCGCTTCGCATGTCGTTCTTATACAGGGTGTTTTTTAATAACATGCTAATATTTAAGGGGGTGATTCTTGGACCCATTTTAAGAAAAAAACTGCATATGAATGTATGTCCTAAACGTCTTATCTTTTGAGATACAGGGTGTTAAAATTTTAAGAAAAAAATATTTTTTTATTGTCATTTTCATACCACTTTAAATATTTTTATGAAAATTGGTGTACGCCGTTCATGCATTAAAAAATTTTTTTGACCTTAGAAACATTTTTTTATTTCAATATTTTCCACGGTATTCTTTTGGCCACTTTAGTCCTAAAATTTTTTGCCGCAAGTCTCTACGACGAATAATTTCCAAAATACAGCACTTTGCATTCTTATCTGGCCACCCTGTACATTAAAAAATAAAAAAAATGTTTAAATAATTGTCGTATAAATTTTTCGCTTCGCATGTCGTTCTTATACAGGGTGTTTTTTAATAACATGCTAATATTTAAGGGGGTGATTCTTGGACCCATTTTAAGAAAAAAACTGCATATGAATGTATGTCCTAAACGTCTTATCTTTTGAGATACAGGGTGTTAACATTTTAAGAAAAAAATATTTTTTTATTGTCATTTTCATACCACTTTAAATATTTTTATGAAAATTGGTGTACTGCGTTCATGCATTAAAATTTTTTTTTTGACCTTAGAAACATTTTTTTATTTCATAAATACATAAATCGTTTTTTTCTGGTAATTGGTCCAATGAGATGCAAATAAGTAAATTTATTTTTTTTTATGGAAAAAACGGTGAGTCGTACGAAAAAAAGTCAAGTAACCAAATTTGTTTTAAATTGACTGGGGACTCCAAAAATAATTTTAATTTTAAGAGAAAGCAGTGGCGTACTACTTTTTCCTTCAAAAATATCTAGTAGAGTCCAGTACAGACGCCATTGTTGGAAATAAAAAATGTTTCTTAGGTTAAAAAATACTCTTTAATGCATAAACGCCGTACAACAATTTTCATAAAAATATTTCAAGTGGTATGAAAACGATAATAAAAAAAATATTTTTTTACCACCCTGTATCTCAAAAGATAAGACTTTTAGGACATACATCCATATAAAGTTTTTTTCTTAAAATGGAGAAATCACCCCCGTAAATATTAGCATGTTATTAAAAAACACCCTGTATACTTAACAAGATAACGCTATAAAAGTTTGAAAAAATTTTAATCCCTGGTTTATAATAATTTTATAACTTTGACAATATTACTCTCATTTTCCATTTTTTGTTAAAGTTATAAAAATATTATAAACAAAGGATTAATTTTTTTTTTAAACTTTAATGGCAATATCTTGTTAAGTATGTATATAAGAACGGCTTCACGAAGCAAAAAACTATAAGACAATTATTTAAGCTTTTTTTTTAATATTTTGTTAATTTACAATTGTCTAACTCGTTGAAAAATTAACTTTAGGTAAAATTTTTATTGGGAAGAAATTCTATAAAGTATTTTGAATACGCTATATTTTTTTAAAATTTTAAAATTAATATTTAATACCCTAAAAAAAATATTTAGTGTGTCGTAGCCATAAAAAAATCACAATTATAAATAAGGGAGATAGAATTTCGAAAGTCAGGAGTTTGTTATCGGAAATTTTCTCCTCCCTCTTTAAGGATCTTTTTTGCAATTTCCGCTATCCCTTATGGTTTTTGAGTTATCATCAAAAATCGAAATGGCTCTTTTTACTTTGTTTTTTGTTAATAACAGTTGGAATTTTTATTGGCAGAAAGAATCCTCAAAACGCCTTTCTCAGAATTGCATTCCGCGTCGAATGAGCTATCGCTCATTTTTTCGAAGTTATTTAACTATTTTTCGCTGAAAACACACTTCGTGACTAGACTACTGAACATTTGACGAAAGTTAAAAAAGTATAATATATTATCATCACGCAGCCTGTCTCGTCCACTGCTAGACATAGGCCTCTCTCAATATTTTCCACATATTTCGGTTCTGGGAATCCTGAATCCAGTTTGTATACAATACGCTTTATATCGTCCGTTCACCTGGTTGGGGTACGTCCTCTATTTCTTAGGGCTTTATCTCTGGGGCGCCATTTCATAATTCTTTTGGTCCATCTTTCGTTGTTCATTCTTGCAACGTGCCTCTCTCCCAATCTGGTATCGGATTCATTAGAAGTCTGATCCTATTGGGAGGAATATAAAAAGCTGTGAGCCACAATAGACCGAGCGGTCGCAGTGGAGGGCGTAAAAAGTCCACTCACTTTAAACCTACCTACCTACCCACGCTATTCGCTCCACTGCGTCCGTGACTCTGGTTCTGTGTCGAATTTGTTCGTTTGGGACTTTATCTCTTATTGTGATTCCCAGCCTCGATCTTTCCATTGCTCGCTGCGCAACTCTCACTCTGTTAGCCGATCTCCATGTTAACGTTAAAGTCTCCGCGCAACAGGTCAGGACTGGCAAAACACACTAATCAAAGGCTTTGCGTTTAAGGCAGATGGGGATTTCTGATTTAAAAATATGTTTGAGCTTTTCGAAGGTTGCCCAAGTTAGACCAATTCTCCGTTCAATCTCACAGGTCTGGTTGTCCCGGCTGACTCTAATTTCGTGTCCCAGATATTTGTAGGCTATAACTTGGGGGATCTCTTCTCTTTGTAGTAGTATGTTTCGGCTGGGGACCAAATTTGTCATAAATTGTGTTTTCCTTACATTTATTTCGAGACCTACTTTTTGTGAAGCAGATGCTAGTTTAAATAACATTTCTTCTGCCTTCCCCAGACAGTCCAAGATCAGCACAATATCGTCAGTGAACCGAAGATGGTTAAGATTTACACCGTCTACATTTATGCCCAGTCCTTTCAAATCGACACTCTTAAACATATATTCCAAAAGCTTGGTAAACACTTCAGGCGAGATTGTCTCACCCTGTCGGATCCCCCGCTGCACTTTAAATTTATCCGTTGTCTCGTGTATTTTCACGCTTGCTGTTGCGTGTTTATAAATATATTGCAGAATAGTAGAGTATCTGTGGTCAACCCGGCATTCGGCAAGAGCTTTGAACATCTCGTTATGCTCAATTAAGTAGAAGGCCTTTTCATAATCCACAAACACTAGCACGAGAGGCTTGTTATATTCAACAGATTTTTCTATTAATGTTTTAATAACCTGTAGGTGATCGTTGATCCCATAACCGGATCTAAAGCCCACCCGCTCCGGAGGCTGATAGAGGTCGAGTTTATTGTCGAGGCGCCTGGTAATGATTTTGGTGAACAATTTGTAAAGGTGCGATAATAGGCTAATTGGCCTGTAGTTGTTTTGATTGGCGTTGTTTCTCTTCTTATGCATAATCACGATGAAAGCATTGTTCCAAACTGCAGATGTTGTTGCTTCTATGAGGCATTTATTAAATAATGTTGTTATAGCCTTCAATAACTTATCTCCACCTTCCTTGACAGCTTCAATCATGATATCGTCCTCCCCTGGTGCTTTACTGTTATTTATCTCTGATAGTGACTTTAAAACTTTTCCCGTGGTTATCTTAGGTAATTCCTTTGCCCTTGGTTTAGTTTAATATATTATATTAGTGCGGTAAATAGGTTTTTAGCGTACGCAATTGCCTACGACTCGATTTGCATTCATTTAAAGGCCCTAAAAACAATTACCGCACGACATTTATGTACTATTTTATCTACATTTAATTCTTCCATAAAAACCACTTCAGTGTCTTTAAAACCTGACAACAAAATAACACAATATTGTTGTAAAAACCAAGTTGCCTTGTAAGGTCAAAATAACAAATTTATGGTTTCTAATATCGCTTCTGTCAACTCAAAAGTAGCATCAGACCTAAAATGAACTCAGCAAGCGAAAGCAAAGAAAAATAAAAAAAAAATAAGTTTGTATAAGCCACTATCTACTCTACAAAAAAAAATAGGATTTATTTGTCAAATGTTGCTCTTAAAAAAATGTGTGCGAAGTCAACAAAGATGTTTTAATTGCATTATTTGAAAATACATGCAGTCGCCATTAATTAACATTGGGAATGTTAGAAATTCAAATATATATAATTTTAAAGTTTTAGCTTTGGAACTTTTCTCTCATTAAATTTTAAGGCTACCTTTAAATTTTTTATCTTGTTTAGCCCCAAGTAAAATTGTTGTAATTACCATTTTAGTACTTTTGTTAATATTTTTAAAATATTAAAAAAACACTAAACAACACAATTTTGCGGAAACTCTCACTTTACAGCACTAGTGCGGAAAAGTGGTAGTACCGCACTAAAAATGGTGCGTGTAACTCTACTTATAGGCATGGTTGTAGATAAAAGTATTATAAGTCAGGTGACTAACAGATATAGAAAATAACTGTTGTTGCTTAGGGTTTTCAAATCTAAAATGTTATTAAAATATAATATTGCTAACAAAACATATAATTTTTTATTTTAAATAATTTCTTAAAATAACTTTACTCCAAAGCTGTAAACCTGTCTTATTAATTTTATCATGTGCTTTCTGTAGTTATAGGTTGTTAAGTTGCCTATAAGTACATGACAAACAACGATAAAATTCTCTATTACTTCTAATAATTTTTCTATTCCTTACAGAAGGTCTTTAGCATTCAGTATGCTTGTAATGACTTTTATTTCATAGAAAATTTAAAGGTTGTTCTTATTACATGTCATAATTAAAGTAAGTCGGTGCTTTTTCTCATTGTCTAATAACACTAAAAACCTTTAAAACTTAATGAGGAATTTAGATTGGCAAATATATCTTTACAAAACAAGCAAAGTATTTAAGCTGCGTCTAGACAAAATTTTATTAAAATGTGAAATGGTTACAGTAATAAAATGTGTACTAATTCTTTATAAAATTGTGTAATCATTTTCTTTTTAATATTATGCACAATTTTATTTATGTGCTTTTTGCACCCAACCTATTGTCCATTCTTGCAATACAATAGGTTGGGTAAAAAGTACATAAATTCTCAAAATGTTATTAATAATTAGTACACATTTTGTTGATGTAACCATTCCACATTTTATGTTTATCTTAACCTAAGCTTATTTTGGAATTTGCAAAGAAAAGTATTTTTAGTAGCTCCACCATCGGACTTTCAAAGCCAAATTCTTCAATAGAATTTTTTTCGTGACCTTGATTAAATTTTATCAACAAATCCCAAATTTCGCAAAAATATCTGCGTCTTTCTTTTTAAATTTCAGAGACTCAGGGTACGTTAGTAAATAAGGCATCTGCAGTATTTGTATAAGAAAATTGTTGGGTAAAACTTTTTTAACAGGCTATGATTTTAGGAAAAGCATAGATAATTTAACAAAATTTCGGAGTTCACGATACGATTTGATTACAATAACAAAAAAAAAATAAACTGAAGTTTTTTTTTTCGATTTTTCTTTGAAAAGAGCTACCAAAAAAAAATTTTACTTTCTTCTGAGTTCACTAATGTGATAAGGATAATTTTTTTACTTGTTTGACCTGGATTAATGTAGCTATGTCTCTTCTGAGCCTCTGAAATTTGCTATTAGGTAATGAAAAAGGCCATTTTAATCTCTCATTAAGATATATGGTAACTTCTGCTTTAAAAACTCTTCTTCAGAGGCAATGCCTCAATAGCCATCTTTCTTCTGTTTAACCAAAACAAATTACATATAAGGAGGCTATGCTTTACATTTTCCCTAATAAAATTTAATAGTTATTTATGATATACCTAAGTGTACAAGTACAATTTTAAGGCACCAATGTGAAATTTTGCAGAAGAAGCGAAGCGAGTTTGAAACCCACATGAGTCCCTTAAAACGTACTTTTAATAAATATCATACAATATTTTTTCTACAAACACAATAATGCAGTTAAAAATTAAATTATTTAAAAATTGAAATATATAGTTTTACATAGCATCGTGTATAAAAATTATTGAAGTTGGCATTTATTAATGAATTCTAACAACCGTTGTTGATGCTGGTTGGTTACGGCATGTTTACTTCAAATTTAATACATCGTGTCAGTTTTAGCCCGTTTTCGTATTTACTTTAAATCAGCTTGAAATAAAAGTAAATGTAAAAGAAAGTATTGGTTGCATCGATCCATTTAAAGAGATAGATGAAGCAGCCAGTGCCCTACTGGCTCGCTGGATTTACTGCCCAGGAAATCTCATATACAATATAATATTGCCTACAATAAGTTTATGAATTGGTGTGCCTCAACGTCGACTAGGAATGCGGTTTTTTTCTGTTCATTTCAACTACGGAGAATGCCAGAACTGTCAAAAAATTTGTCTTTAAGTTGTTTGAATGGTATAATTATTATAAATGTTAGTAAATAAATAAACGTTGACGTTACCTTTCAAAATTTGACATCTCACTTTTAAGACTAGTGGTTTAAAATGTTACTTTAAGACACTAGTGCTTTAAAGTAACATTTTTAGGCATCTAGATAGTGTTAAAAATTGAACTTCTAATACGTATGTAGAAAAAAAAAACAGAATTAATTTTAAAAGATGGAACTGGGATCTGACAATATTACCAGATTCATGTCATGGCTTTGACACCATCGGGGCATATTGTCGTTGCTACAAGACCTTCTATGTGCACTTTTTTTTATTTAGGTTAATGTATCCTAATATAGTCAAAAGAATGCTTTATCCTATAAAAAAAAAACTTTATTATAATTTTATTTACTTGGCTAAACTATCTACACATATAATTTCTTTATTACGGGGTAAAGCCTTCTTTTGATTATACTAAGACACCAAAACCCAACAATGGGCAAAATGTACACATAAGAGCTCTTGTGGTGCAAACAAGGATATGTTAATTATAGAAATGCAATAAACTAAAATTTTATACTTTATGTTTATTGTCAATTTACAGAAGACCTAAAAAATATTATTTAAGAGCTCCCATTAAAATTTAGTGTTAATTTTTTGCAAATAAAAAAAAGTTTAAACGATTTAGTTATGAAAGGCATTATAGCAGTGCATAAATTTAAAAGTCTGTCGATAATTTCAGGAGCTTACAGTCTCATGGGATGTAAAAGAGCATTCACCAGAAAAACATTTTTAAAACGGACATTCACTGTTTTTCCTTAAATCCGAAATAACATTCAAAGGGCTTGTAGAAATCGCTGAGATTTAAAGTAAGGATAAACTTTGGTTTGTATGTTCAAACTTGTTGAAGTTGCTTGCTTGCCAGGGACTTTTTACCATTATTTGATAGCTATTTTATATATATATATATATATATATATATATATATATATATATATATATATATATATATATATATATATATATATATATATATATATATATATATTCTAATATATATATATATATATATATATATATATATATATATATATATATATATATATATATATATATATAAAAATGGCTATCAAATAATGAAATTCCTGGCCTTTAGTGAGACTGTTTATACAAACCAAATTTATCGCTGCACAAATCTCAGCGATTTCTACAAGCTTGAGTGTTATTTCGAATTTAAGGAAAAACGGTGGCTCCGTTTAAATGTTTTCTATTGAATAACCTTTTACGGCTCCCAGAACTAACAGCTCACGAAATCGACAGACAAACTATGCGCTGCTTACTGTGCCTTTCATGAAACTAAATCGTTTAAACTTTTTAATTGCAAGAATAATACTAAATTTTAATGAGACTCTTAAATATTTGATTAGCTTCTGCAAATTGAGCAATGACATAAAGTAAATTTAATTTATTACATCTCATTAACATATTGTTTGCACCACAGAAACTGCCCATGTGTACATTTTACCCATTTATTGAGTTTTTTGGTGATAACTTAGTATAAATCAAGAGAGCTTTACTATGAATTATATGTGTAGATGGATTTAGCCAAGCAAATGAAAAATTATAATAAAGTTTTTTATGGGATAAACATCTTTTTTATATTTGGGATACATTAACCTAAATAAAAAAAAATTGAAATAAATTTAACAAGGGCAATATGCCCCGAGGGTTTTGTAAAAGCCATAAAGGGAATCGGGAAATTTGTCAGATCCCATTTCCCCTTTTTTAAACATTTTTTTTTTCTACAAAAACCGAATTAAATTTCTTTTTTTCCTATCGGGGCCCTTTAAAAAATTTTTTTTAAAGCACTGGTGTCTTAAGTAACATTTTAAACCCACTAGCAAAATGAGGAAAAAAGGCGTAAATTTTTTTTCTCATTTATAATAATTATAAAAAACTTAAAGACAAATTTTTTTGGTTTGGATTCCCCGTGGTTAAATGCGAAAGCACCAGTCGCCAGGCCAATTAAAAAACGAAAATTTTTTTTGGTTTCCCTGGGCAAAATCCACCGAGCCAGTAGGGCTTTTAAAAATCTATCCTTTTTGTCGTTCCATCTTTTCATAACATTTCAAGCTGTTTTAAAAAATAAAGGGGAAAAACGGGCTAAATTTTTAAATACGAAAATTAAATTTGAAGTAAGGCCGTCCCCGGCATATTTTTATATGCTATGTTAGACATATTTCAATTTTTAAATAATTTAATTTTTAACTGAAATTGTGTTTGTAGAAAAGTATTGTATGATATTATTAAAGTACGTTTAAGGGATATTTTAAATTTCGCTTCCTTCTTCTGCAAAATTTCACATTGGTGCCTTAAAATTGTACTTGTATTACACTTAGGTATATCATAAATAACTATTAAATTTTATTAGGGAAAATGTAAAGCATAGCCTCCTTATATGTAATTTGTTTTGGTTAAACAGAAGAAAGATGGCTATTGAGGAATTGCCTCTGAAGAAGAGTTTTTAAAGCAGAAGTTACCATATATCTTAATGAGAGATTAAAATGACCTTTTTCATTACCTAATAGCAAATTTCAGAGGCTCAGAAGAGACATAGCTACATTAATCCAGGTCAAACAAGTAAAAAAATTATCCTTATCACATTAGTGAACTCAGAAGAAAGTAAAAAATTTTTTTGGTAGCCCTTTTCAAAGAAAAATCGAAAAAAAACTTTAGTTTATTTTTTTTTTGTTATTGTAATCAAATCGTATCGTGAACTCCGAAATTTTGTTAAATTATCTATGCTTTTCCTAAAATCATAGCCTGTTAAAAAAGTTTTACCCAACAATTTTCTTATACAAATACTGCAGATGCCTTATTTACTAACGTACCCTGAGTCTCTGAAATTTAAAAAGAAAGACGCAGATATTTTTGCGAAATTTGGGATTTGTTGATAAAATTTAATCAAGGTCACGAAAAAAATTCTATTGAAGAATTTGGCTTTGAAAGTCCGATGGTGGAGCTACTAAAAATACTTTTCTTTGCAAATTCCAAAATAAGCTTAGGTTAAGATAAACATAAAATGTGGAATGGTTACATCAACAAAATGTGTACTAATTATTAATAACATTTTGAGAATTTATGTACTTTTTACCCAACCTATTGTATTGCAAGAATGGACAATAGGTTGGGTGCAAAAAGCACATAAATAAAATTGTGCATAATATTAAAAGAAAATGATTACACAATTTTATAAGAATTAGTACATTTATTACTGTAACCATTTCACATTTTAATAAAATTTTGTCTAGACGCAGCTTAAATACTTTGCTTGTTTTGCAAAGATATATTTGCCAATCTAAATTCCTCATTAAGTTTTAAAGGTTTTTAGTGTTATTAGACAATGAGAAAAAGCACCGACTTACTTTAATTATGACATGTAATAAGAACAACCTTTAAATTTTCTATGAAATAAAAGTCATTAACATTTAAAGTATCCACTAAATTTATATTATTAAAAAAACACAAACAAAATTTTGTTCTTATCAACCGACCAAGAACAAGAAAGATAGAGAAAATAACGAAAGAGTAATGGTCGAAAAGGGTTTTTCTTGGAACGCTCGGGAGAATTGGCGCAATAAACGTTCAAAGCAAGGACAAGGCTAATAAGTAAGTTAGAGCTTATGTAACAGCAAAGATAATACTACTACGAATAGATGGTTCATTTAAATGGGGCGTTTTGAATCAGTTCGGAGATATCAATGCTTCCGTAAATGCAAATAAAAGTCGGTAACCCCTGCCCCAGCGAAACAAACCGTGCGATATTGCCAATGTCTGTCGCTTGTACCTTATTCGGAACACGAAGTAGCGAAAGCGGGCGGCTAAACGAATTGTGTATTTTGTAGTCGCGTTTCATCACGCCAATAGTAAAGGCCTGCCGGCAACACTGTTTAATTTTCGTTCAAGGATAGCGCGAAAATCTCTCGATGGACATCGGCTCGCGTTAGCCAAAGTCCATTAGGGGTATCAAAAATATAGCATTGAATGGTTCATCTTATCCGTAGTAGTATTATCTTTGGTAACAGCTATATTTATTTTGTCTGTATCTAAATATAAAATAATTATAAATTATAGTCATATTAGGTCTAATTAAAATGTATTCTTATTTTTAAGGGGATATTGCTTTATCCTTATTTAATCAAAATTACGGTTAATTTCAACATAATAAATTCTATTAAATTTATTATAAAATAAATATTATATTAAAATACAATTAAAATCTAGATATCTTATCATGTCAAACTTAAGTCAAGTCAAATTTATGGTTTGTCTGCCATTAATTCTACCGCGCAATAAAAAATGAGGACTCCTATTTAAAAAGTCAATCTAACGCCAAAATAACAAAAAGGACACTTTTAAGGTCAATACCAAGGTCATCCATTTGATTACCAATAGTTTCTGAATTTAAAGTTTTCTATACAGCATAGTTTTCAAGTTCCACACATTTTTCATTAGATGTAAATTTGACCTCCCATTAAAACCTTTATGAGTTAACTTAAAAGCACTAAAAAATAAAAAATTTTGCCCGTATTTTATTTCTGCAATAAAAACAAGGGTCCCATTTAAAAAACTTAATATGACCCTGAAATATTCATCAAGCCCAAGAATACCATAAAATGCTTTCTTTAGTTCATACAAATTTTTTATTAAAAGTTTTTTTTCTGAGATCCTTAGTTTTCCAGATATTCAGCTTCCACACTTTTGGTACACTCAATGTTAACTTTTATTTTTAATAATAATTACATTTTTATAATTTTTTACACATGTATTTCTCAAATTCCTATTGCATTTTGTACACAATCGTGGATTATTTATTAGATATCTATTGTTACTTTGGCTTTATTAAACTTTTTCTACAAAGGTGTTAAAACTTTAATTTTTACCATTATTTAGATGCCTTAAAGTAACATTTTACTTTAAAACACTAGTGCCTTAAAGTAATAAGTCTAAGATCCCACAAGACGCACAATATTTACGAGTCTAACGCTATCCTTTTCATTTTCAAAGACAATAAGCATGCGCACTCTTTTTCTTTCAATGGACGAACTACACACAGCTGCTATGCTCTGTATTCTTCTATCACATGGAATGGTTCGCTGGGACCCTCAGTCGCACGCATTCGCTCGCAGTAATATTTTGCTTTTTAAAACTCGACAACCGGCATTCAGGACTGATTTTTCGCAGACAACCCTATACCACCGTATTCGTAATGAAATAATCTTTATTTTAATTAAACTTAAATTTATTAACCACACCGGTGCAAGTTACTAGTATTGATTTACCTGTTTATGCCTGCCTACCGAAGGGCTGTGACGGGAAAAAAATAGTCAACCTAACGTTTGCATATTCTATGGGATTCATACTTTCGATTGGTATAGAATTTGTCTATTTACCAAACCAGTGAAATGTTTAAATTTTTTTTTTTTAATTGTTAATTAATCTTATTTTGGACAACCCATTTGCAATATTTTTATTGACATATTTAATTAGATATAAAATACTTTTCATCCATTAACCAGCTCGGTAAAGGTCGTTTTATAGTGGGATCCTATACTATAATATTTTAAAGCACTAGTGTTAAAAATGAAATATCAAATTTTAAAAGGTAACGTCAACGTTTATTTATTTACTAACATTTATATTAATTGTAAAATTCAAACAATAAATGGACCGATGCAACAAATACTTTCTTCAGCATTTTCTTTCATTTCAAATTAATTTAAAGTAAAAATAGTACAGTGGATGGGGAGAAAAAAGCTGTTTGACCTCCGGATTTTTTTGTACAGCTTCAATTTTTATGAAAATTTGGAATTAAGTTGCTTTTACCCTCTAGATCAAAGTTTATATATGCTTAGGGTGTGCTTTTTATTTTTAGGGGTAAAAACCACCCGTTATGCTAAAAAATTAAAAATCCATAGAAATAGACCTTATGTAAATTAAAACCATAGCTAAATATGTAGAATAAATGTATTTTTATGTTGTAAGTTATATCTAACATTATATTTTAACGTTTTAGCCCTTACAAATCACCCTTAATAACGAAATTCCAAAAAACAATGTTTTTTTTATTTTAAAATTATTTAATAACGCTTTTATTGTAGAAAAAAAATATTTTAACAGTTTACGGTATAGTAAATATTTAACTAACATAACTTAACTTTTAAATAAACACCCCTTATGAGATTTACAAAAAAAAAAAAAATTGACAAATTTAAACGATTTGGTGATAAATAATTATTGTCACGGAAATGAAGCTAAAAAATTGCAAAACCACGCAATTTTTGTGTCCTGCATCGATTTGTATAAAAATTTGGAATTAGGCGCTTCTAACCCTCTACTTTAAATTCTATTTCATGGTGATGTGCGCTGTTTGTTTTTTAAGGGTGAAAACTACCCCTAATTGTCAAAACTTATGGAATAACATTTTAAACCTTAAGATTGATAAAATTTGGTTTGGATTAGTTGATTAATGATTGTTTTATGCTTAGAATACAATTTTAAAATATTTCAACCTCAAAATCAACCCTTGTTGGAGCTTAATTAAAAAAATATATATTTACCCTAATAAAATGATTAATTTACCATAGTGATTTAATTTTAGAATGCTGTTGCCTAAAATATGTAGTCATTTCATTTCGCAACTTTTCGACCCTTATAAATCAACCCTTATTATAGCTTAATTAAAAAAAAGATTTATCCCCAAAAAATTAATAGCTTGACAGATTTAATGATTAAGGATATTACTGCCTGAAATATTACCAATTTCATTCTTTTGCAAATTTTCAATACTTAAAAACCACCCCTTAAAACATTGCAATTCTTATAAACCAATATAATAGATATAAATAGGAAAAAAAAGTAGAATTGCATACAAAAATTATACCGGTAAAAGTATAAAGTATACCGTTTTTATAGAATATTATGCTCCGAAGTGGGCTATTCAACTTTTTCGAAAAAAAAATTGATTGGTTTTTTAAACATAGCTTCTTTAGTTTTAATGGTAGAAAGTTTGTTCAAAAATAATTTTGTAGGGTTTTTTTAAGAGCTACAAGGCTATGTAAATTAAATCCTTTTTAATCCCTTAGTTTTAAAATGGGATGAGTTTAAAGGGCTAGAATAAGGTGGTGCTCGCTCGTAACTAGAGGCTTTAAACGGCCATCTCTGGCCAAATATTTATTGTACAGAAAAATATATGTAATGAAAAGTCTTTGTTATTAAAAAAGCTATAATTCGGTACACTAGCATTTTTTTCGTATCTCCAGTATTGTTGGAGTTATTTTGAAGAAAATGGATATTTTTACGAAATTGCGAAAAATCGTTTTTCACTTTAAGCTCCAATTTTTCTAAAATTAAGCATTTTAATTTGGTTAAACTTTTAGAATATATTGATAATACATATATAAAAAGAATCGCAGAAGGGTACAGATCTATTTTAATTAAGAGGGGAATTAGGAGGTTGTTTTTAATGATCTTTTCGTAGAAAAAAGTAGGGACCAACCTTATTTTTATCATAACTCGCTCAATTTTTATGCTAAAAAGTCTTTTTTTGTTTTTAAAATAAAGATCTTATTATATACTTTAAAAAAGACCTTATATGTTTTCCTTGAAAAATGCAAACTTTTCCTGTTATTTGACTCGCATCGCTCATTCTGCAAACTTTTACATTTACATTAAAATTGTACTTTTAAAACTTATATCATAAAAAACTATAAAAAAGTCGTTAGATAATAATAAAATTTTGAAATTTACCTTTTTAATGAAATTAACTACTTCTGCATTTTTATTTTTTTTATATAAGAGCATTTGTTTTTTTATTGTGGAAAAATACGAATTTTTAATGAACGTGAGTGTTATTACTATTATTATAAATAAAGCAAAATTAACGGCTTAGCTCGAATAAAGTGTATTTGTCAGTAAAAGTAATTTTTTTAGCGACAAAAATTCAGAAGTTAATGGAAATTCTTTACATAAAAGCATTATTCACCTACTGTCCAATACTTATAAAATTTAAAGCACGTCTATTTACAAAATTTAATAATCCATTTAAGCGCTTCATGTAAAAAGTGCAAGGCTCCTGAAAAGAATGTCCCCTTATGTTTCGTCGGTACAATAAAACTGGTTGGGACAATATTTTTAAAATTAAAATTCCAAAGTTTAGTCCCTCGGATGACAATCCTGTTAGTAATGAAAGTTATCGTAGGCGTGCAAAATTTGCTTTTAAGAGGGTTGCTTTATTGGATGCTTATTGCTTATTCCCCTTGCCATTGTAATTTGTTGTTTATTTGAGAGACCTTACGTTACGTAAATAATTTTGACCACAAGTCCAATACAATAAGTGTAGATACAGAATATAAAATAGAAATGCTAAATTAAAAGTTTTTTTTTTAATTACATAATGAGATAAACAGTAAATTCTTTTAGTACCTATACCATTTCTTCGTTTCAGGTTTAATTAACTTACAATTGTTACGTATTTATATTCTAAGCCTGGCAATTAAAAAAAAAATATTTCCTAATAAAAATGAATTTACTATTTTTCAAAATATTTTCCCTTATAATCCAGACACTTTTGCATGCCTTTGAACTATTTATCAAACAGTTTTTTTTGTTTTTCTTGGGACACCTCCACACCGTACATTTTTAAAGAAATAACAGCTTCTTCTTCCTATGAAAATCGTTCTCTACGTAGTTATTCTTGACGTTCTAGGACACAAATAAGCCATTTATATAATTGCAGGGTTTTTCAGGTATTATTAGAAATAGACTTGCGTTGGTGTTATATTGAACTATTAAAGCAAAAATGTTTAATATCAAAGATAATTTTAAGACGCTTCTTGATCAACATTACACGGAAAAACTAATCACAGCTAACCACAACTAATTAAAAATGTTGGGTTATTGCATTGTATTACAGTAAATGAATAAATGCCAAATATACAGTCCAGGAACTGGATAATTTTGGTGTCCAGATGCTGTAATACTGTCTCGTTTCACCAAGTGGAAAAACTGTATATCCATTTCATGAACTGGACAAAAATATTGTCTATAGATGGTGAAATAAAATATTATTACACTGTCTGGTTTTACTTCAGGAACTGGACATTCAGTTCATGAAATGGACAATTACACCATGTGAGTGCGACATATACATATAACAAATCTAAAATTAATAGCAGGCAGACAAACTGATAAACAAAAATTGCAAACCATGTTTTTTTCTTAATCCGGAATTTGAATTTGAAATCTGTAATAATCTTTAAATGCATTTCTTTTGGGTTTACAATACTTTAAAGATATGGAGGAAAGTAAAAGAATGATAATTTTACCTCGAGTTTTACTAGTTAACGATTATCATAACAATTTTTTTTGTGTGCACAAAGAAATAGCTATTTATTTAATATTTAAATTTCAATAATATTAGCATTTACTTAAAATCCTATATTATTAGAGGGGATCCCACAAATTTGGTTGGTTATTTTTCGTTATAAGAAAAAGACTTAAAAAGGACATAAAAAATGTCTCTTCACAATTGGAGCCTTTAAGTTTGACAAAAATCCCTTTTTTATAAACCACTAAGCAAGCCCACAATCTTGTGGTAAATGCAGTGGGGCAAGAAGCTTTAAATTATATAAACAACACAAACTGAATGGTTTGGCTTTGCTTCTATTGACTTTTTTTTGTTATGTTAATATAAAGATGTTTCTGGACAGCAAAAATAGAGGTTTTGAAAGTTAATACTTAAGTTACATTATTTGATGCTAAAAACAATGCTTTATCCAAATAACAACTAAGACAGTTTTAGATTAATTAGCTGTTTATGGCATAATAAATATAAATCCTATTAAAGGAGAAATTATTGAATTTCTTATAAAGATTTCAGAAAATATTGTAGTTAAAATTACCAATTTTTTTTAAGTGTACCGCAGGAAAAAGCTGTTTCGAATGACCTTGAATAATAGAAAGGTTGGGAAATTATCACAGTTAAAAACATTTTAGACATTAACACTAAAATACCATTAAAATATTCAATTGGTGGTTCTATTAAGAATAAGGCTAACAGAGGAAAATCTACAGTACAACGTTCGAATTACCACTAATTTTTGCGACGAATACTGTCGTTTTTTGTAGTAATTTGTAAAAGGATCGTAAGTGTGAAATTAGCTGAAAGAATTCTTATATTACAAGATGTAACAATAGTGCAAAATCAATGTCTTAATAACCTTTAAAGGAGACTTTGCAATGGTCGTACAAATAAGGAATAACTAAGGGAATTAATTTAAATGAATAATTAAACTAAACTAAATAATCCTACGTTGTACAATTAATTAAACCTAAAGTCTGCAAAAATATTTATTACAATTTGTTGTAACATGCAAATATTAATAATTTTGACCATTAATTTAAAAATGGTAGTAAAAGTATAGTTTAAAAATATTTTTTCTACTAGCGTGTGGAAAGCAGCACTTTTCCTCACGCAATTTAGTTTGGATAGTGTCACTTTTCCGCACTAGTGCGGAGAATACTCACTTTTCCGCACTAGTGCGGAAAAGTAAACCTTTGCAAATTTCCCACTTAAACAGGTACCTTAAAATGTTTTTAATTCTGAAGTTTGACTTAGTATAATTCTATTATTGGCATAGTATTCTTTTATTTGTACAAATTAGGTGTAAAATCAACGAAATATTGACTAAAAATTAATATTGTTTTAAAAACATTGTTTCAAACATCCTGGTATATATTAAACTTGCTTGTCAGATTTTTAGTTTTGACCGGTGCCGGTGTCCATATTATTATAAAAGATCAAAGTCATTAAAAGGAATCGATAATTAAAAGTCGCTTTAGTACATTCTGATCAGTATCGTCGATTTTGAATAAAAAACGTTTTCCATGGAGTCTTCTGACGAGGAATTACCTGAATCCATTCTCAAAGCAGCCGAAATAGCAAATTTAGATTTGTTTCCGTCCAAGTCGAGGCACAGGTACGAGAAAGAATATACAGCATTTACAAGCTGTTGTGGCGAGAAAAAAATCAAAAGTATGAAAGAAGAAGTTTTTATGGCATATTTCGCGAAACTTGCTAAAACATGTAAACCCAATACCTTATGGTCAAGGTATTCCATATTAAAAAGGGTCATTAAGATCGAAAAGAACATAATTTTAAGCAAATATTTCAAAGTTACATTATTTTTGAAGAAGCAAAATGTGGGATTTAGGCCCAAGAAGGCCAAAATTTTCTCGACAGATGAAATAGCAAAATTTATTAATGATGCTCCAAATGATGTCTATCTAGCGATGAAGGTAGCTACAATTTTCGGACTAGCTGGTGCGTGTCGTCGGGAAGAATTGATGAAAATTAGCATTGATGATATTGACGATAAGGGGAATCTTTTAATTGTAAATATTCCAGACTCCAAAAACTATTCTAACCGAAGTTTTGTCATTTCCGAGGAAATTGAAAATTGAAAATATCTAGCTTTGTATAGAAAGTATTCCAGTTTACGAAAGCCCGAAACACCACACAGAAGATTTTTTGTTAATTACAAAAAATTGGCTTGATGTCCAGTGCATAGGAATAAATACTTTTGGCAAGATGCCCTCTGAAATAGCTGCCTATTTATGTCTTCCAAACCCAGAACTTTACACGGGACATAGCTTTCGCCGTTCCTCAGCTACAATGTTAGTTAATTCTGGTGAAGGCATAACGAATATTAAAAGACTTGGAGGTTGGAAGTCATCATCTTTTGCAGAAGGCTACCTAGAAAGCTCTACAAGTTTCAAGAAGGACTTATCAAACAAAATATTATCCCAAAATTCATCTACCTTTGAACACAGCAAAACGCACTCAAGGCCCATTGTACCGTCTTCTAGCAAGCAACAATGTGTCTCTGTTACCTGTAACGACGACCGATTCAATTGCACCTCAACGGCAGTCTCCAACTCCGCAACTTACCCATAACAACTTGCCTCTGCGATTCATTTGCAAAATGCTACCAACTGTTCTTTTACGATTAATGTTGTTAATAATAATAAGTAGTAAAGGTAAAAATAAATATTATCTAATGGTTGTTTAGTTTGACTTTTTCCACACATTCGTAGAAAAAATGTTACTAACATGTACGGAAAGTGTCTTTTCCACCCTTGACAGCTTACCCGAACTCCGCTTCGCGTCGTTCGTGTAACTGCCGTCGCGTGCGGAAAAGTATCACTTTCCGCACTTGTTAGGTAAATAACTATATTAATTAATACAATATTTGTTAAATAAATGCAAAGTTAAAATTATTAAAATAAAATTTTATACTCTTGGTTATATTAGGGTTATTATTCGACACAACTAAAAATGAAAAACTTTTTTTTGTACAAACTTTTTTTTTTTGAAGCGCTAGATAAAAGTAAATAAAAGTTTAAATTTAAGGTTTGTTTTTTAAATATTATCTTTAAGTATTCCAAAGTTTTAAGCAATGGGCCTCAAAAGATAACAACCTCTGCAAAATCGGCCAATCTATATTTATATATATATATATATATATATATATATATATATATATATATATATATATATATATATATATATAT
The DNA here is from genome assembly GCA_019359885.1 of Listronotus oregonensis. NCBI lineage: Eukaryota > Metazoa > Arthropoda > Insecta > Coleoptera > Curculionidae > Listronotus > Listronotus oregonensis. The sequence goes on along the minus strand of JAHBCN010001634.1, from coordinate 27,379 downwards.
ATATATAATATATATATATATATATATATATATATATAATATATATATATATATATATATATATATATATATATATATATATATATATATATATATATATATATATATATATATATATATATATACAATACATATATATATATATAAGGTCCATAATTATGAGTGTATCATGGGGATTCGGAAACCGTAAGAGATACGAAGGGGATAAATTATGGCAGTTGGCATTTAGGTGCCTAACAACATACCATTAAAAGCTGTAAAATTACGCGTACTTCCGGAGATATCTGAAAAACGAAATTTGCAATTTGTTTTATTTTTCTGACGTTATTTAAAAAACAAAGACACTTTTTATGGCCACTTTTTTACTCTTCAAATAGTTGAAGATTTTCTATTACGACGTTTCTTTTCGTTAAACCACCATCAACTTTTTTTTAAATGCGTACCTATTTGTTTATTGCATTTTTTTAAAGCACTATAATCCCAATTACAATATGTATAACACTTAATATTTTTCTGTTAAATAAACATATTTTCCATAAAGACAATAAATTAGACAAAGAACCACATCATTTTTATAGGGGCGTTCCATATTTTGTAAATAAATATTAAGTGTTATACATTTTTGTAATTGGATAATAAGGGTTCAAAAAATTAAATAAACCCAGGTCCGTATTTAAGAAAGTTGTTGATGGTTTAAAGAAAACGAAACGTTGTACGGAAAATCTTCAACGCTGTTTTGTAGAGCTTAAAAGTGGCCATAATGAGTGTCTTTGTTTTTCCATATCTATTAAATAACGTCAGGAAAAAAAAAACGAAATCAGCAAATTTGGGTTTTCCGGGTATCTTGGGAAATACTCGGAATTTACAACTTCTAATAGACATGTTTTACCACCTAAATGCGCAACTTTGACATAATTTAACCGACTTCCTATCTCTTACGGTTTCCGAAATCCCCATGCATGCACTCGAATCTGTGACACCCTGTATATGTAAATTTCCTTTTTATTTTTGGAAATGGGTTTATAAAGCATATGCTTAAAGTTTAATGCAACGTTTCGCACATTATTTATTGTGCTTTTCTAAGCGTAAGTATCTAAAAAAATAAATTAAAGTTAAAACAGAACACCACACAATATTTTTAGTCTTTGGAAAAGATTAGGGTAAAAAATTAAACAAATAATAATTCCTAAATCAGCAATTAAAAAGTAAAAAAAAACAGGTACATAATATAATTAATTTTAACAGGATGCCTACCTTGGGACCTTGTGGGACATTGTAATTATTAAAAAAATAATAATAAATTTATGTTTATCTTGTTGGTTTTTTTATTTTATTGGTAAATATTTATTTAATTTTACATTATTTCATGATTTTAAACTTATTTTTTTTTTAAGGTCAATTATTATTTTTTTAAATACCCTATTTTTGAAGTCAGTTAATATCATAAATGGTTTTAACTAAAAGCATATCTTAACTGTAAAACCGATACAAAACTTTTTAGAATTTCCTTTTTTGCTACCCTGCATTTAGTTTTTACACCACCGCGTACTGAAGTAAAACCTTCGCCTTTATTATTAAATTTGGTTCTCTTGTATGTGAAGATCTCATAGCTTTTGCCCCTTACAAACGCAATATACACATCCTTAGGGAACGACTGATTGTATTTTTCTTTTTATTTTTTTCTCCTTTAATGGCTTTTTGCGGTATAAGAAAAAACAGTTTTTTTTTAAATAGGTAGGCATCCCTCGTTCTCTTAAAAATAATAAATTTATAAAAGTGTGCTATTTTCTTTATCCTCATAATTTTTAATGTGAACAACCACTCTTTTTAATAAACTTTTACCAGCTTAAAAACTTTTATTGATTTAAATGTCCTAAAATTTTGAAAAGCCAAAGATTTTCCAACCAAAATTTTCTTTTTGATTTGTAGAAGCCACATTAAAAGTCTGAGGTAAAATAGTAGAATGGCTGTAAACGTTGGATTTTTTGACAGTAATTTTTAAAATATACAGTGTGTACATAAAGTATGAAACAAATTTATTATTTGCTAAAGCAAAAAAAATTGTAAATTTTCTCGAACACGTAAATAATAATTTTGTATTGCGCATTTTCTGACATAAAATATAAATATACAGGGTGACTTATGTAAGACATATGACGTCATCGACGAATTTTTCAAATGGAAACCTCCATGTTTTATTGCAGATTTATAATCTCCAAAAAGAGCTGATTTTAAAAACAAAAAAACTTATGGTTCCAGATGGCACTTTCGTAGTTACAGGGTGGTAAAGAAATGTTTACATAATGTAGAGAACAAATTTATTATTTGTTAAAGCAAAGAAACATTTAATATTTTTTCAAACACGTTAATAATTATTTTGTATTGCGCATTTTTTTACATAAAATAAAAGTATACAGGGTGCCTCGTATAGTATATATAATATCATCGACGATTTTTTAAAATTGAAACCCCATATTTTTTTTTGCAGATTTATAACCTGCAAGAACATCTAATTTAAAAATAAAAAAATCTTTTGACTTTAATTAACAGTTTTGTAGATACAGGGTCTTAATTTCTTTTTTGCTTTTTTTAAATTTTGGGTCCGTAAGAGCTACTTGAAATCGCTTTTTATAATATGCCTGGTCACTATGGTAATGCTTGGATAGAAATCATTATGTACACAAATCTTTAACACCCTGTAACTATGAAACTGCTACCCAAAGCCATAAGTATTTTGTGTTTTTAAAATCGGCTCTTTTTGAAGATTATAAATCTGTACTAATTTATGGTGGTTTCTATTTTATCAATTACCGATAACCTCGTATCTACTACATGAGTCACCCTGTATATTTAAATTATTTGTCAAAAAATGCGTATTTCAAAATTACTACTTTTTTTGCTTTCACAAATAATGAATTTGTTCAATATATTATGTACACAATTCTTTAACACCCTGTAACTACGAAACTGCTAGCTAAAACCATAAAAGCTTTATGTTTTTAAAATCAGCTCTTCTTGGAGATTATAAATTTGCAATAAAATATGGGGGTTTCCATTTTACTACTACATGAGTCACCCTGTATATTTATATTTTATGTCAAAAAAAGCGCAATTTAAAATTATTATTTACGTGTTCAAGAAAATTTTTTTGTTCCATACTTTATGTACACACTGTATAATATAATTACACCGGCACACAAAAAACAATGATCTGATCTCGAGATCCCATCATAGTATGTTTAAGAAGTTTGGGTTCGTTTGACCCTATAATGCCAGGTTCAAGGGCACTTCAAGGAATCCGGGGTTCCTTTGTCACGTCGGGGACAAGGTCAAATTGGGAAAAAACTGTTTTTTTCCTAACTTGACCTTAAAATAATCCAATCTTAAATTTAAGTTATGGAGCATGTACCAAATTGTCAATAATAATAGTACCAAAAACGTTATGAGAAAGTAATAGTAAAAAAAAATTATAAAATTTTCCGAACTTGGTCAATAATATTGTCAAAAGTAGCATAAATTAAAACAATTTTCACAAACAAAGAAGAAAGAAAATTTTGTATCTATATAGATTTTGCTAGGAAAGTAGGACTTTGCGTGTCTCTTCCACTTTAGGCCTGAAAATCAGCACAAACCTTATTTGACCTTTAAATTTATTAGCTAGTGTTAAAAGGCGTATAAAGCAGAAATTACTGACATTTATCGTTTAAGTGTTTGTAAAGCTAAAGCCTGAAAATTTAGGAGTAGGCGTTTTTAGGCGTTAAAAGTCCTAAAATAAAATTTTAGTTATCTCATTAAAATAGTTTCGATCTTTTAGCAACATACGCTACATATGTTTTTTGTTTATTGTATTTGACATATTTAAATATACAAGACATCTCCAAATTAGCGCACAATAATTCTAAGATCGGAACACAACAACAGCACAAAAATGTTTATAAACATATACTCAGAAATCCTTTTAAAAAGGTTTCTCTCTAACATCTCTAAAGCTGTTTAAGATAAATTTATATACTTCTCAAAGTATCATAAACCTGAAATTTTACAAAGTTCAGTTATTTAAAAATTAAAACTAATAACTTATTTACAGTAAATTATTAAATTCTGTAGTTTTTATAGTAAAAAAGTACTTTAGATCAGAATTTATTGGTCCATTAATCTAATAGGGTAAGACATATAGTAGTTGGCCTCTTAAGAATTTCACTTACATAAAAATGTGTTAAAATCCATTCAATGTTTAAATAAATAAAGTTTTTAGGTCAAATAAATGCCTAAATATCATACTTTAAGTATTGTTCATTTGTAACTGAATATAATTAATATATTTCGTAGATAACCTTTTCAAATATCATGGTTATTGGCCCTTCAAGATAATTGTTGGCCACCTATACGGCAGTTATTGGCCGCTATTGTTCTGATAGAATTTAAACAGATTTAAACTTAATTTTTTAAAAATATACAGTACTTACAGTGGTTTAAAGCAATTTATTATAGTAAGAACTAACATCAAACAATACAAAAACTGAAGGATTAGCCTAAACCAATTCTTGGTAAAATTCTGAGATTCGTTTGACTATAGTTTGTTAGGTAACATAGAAATATTGGAGTAACAAAATAATTTTTCTTGCGAAAAATTAACGTATTGAAAGCAAATTTAAATCCCTTATAAATAGTTTAACAAACCAAAAATTGCTCTGCAAGGCACTTCTGAATGATAGGCTTATAAGTAGTTTAATCTATTACACTACCTTGTTAAATACATAAAACGTTTTATATAGGAACGATAAACCACAAAAATAAAATAAACCGAAAAACAAAATAACAGCCCTATTTTTTTTAAACATGTCAAACACTCAAATATTTGAGAGTTTGATTTAAGCAAGTTAAATTTCTTGAAACATTTAAAATGGTAAACTCTAACACAAGAAATACATTTTACACCCGTCAGAGTGGCAGTGACATTAAAAGTACAACTGAGGAATTTATCCAAGAAGGTCTTTATTTAACCTTTCCTTTTCTCTTCTTATTAGATCATTTGATATAATATTTATTTTATTGGAAGAATCCAAAAATAATGACTTTCACGTTGCATATTTTTTCATTTAACAATAAAAATGAAGGTTTCTTAGGCGATATACTATTAGTGAGTGTAATTAAAACAGGACTTATTTTAAATATCTATTATTTTTTTCGCTTCGACTTGTTTTCTTTCATTTAAAGTTTTTCTTGTGACTTTCTGCTTTTTTGTACGATCTTTCTTAAGTAAATCTTTTTTAGCTGCCTTTATTTGTTCATTTTAAATTTTTTGTTTTCTTTTTTCTTTTCAATTTTTTCTCCATTTTTTGTTCATCTCGATCAGTTTTAATTTTTTTTTTCACTGAGTGGAAGTTAGCACGAATGGGTCACGCTCATTTTGCCTTTTCCCCTTTCTTTGGGGCGTTAGTGGCCACTGTAAGATATCTTTTATAATTTGAGTCATTTTGTTCCAGTAACGATTTGTTATTCTGAACTTGATCACTTTTTAAAATTACCTCCGGAAGACCTTCTTCGGCTAGGACCATGGGGATATCTTCTATATTCCAGATTTGGCGGTTATCCTTACCAGGTTTAAAGGAAGCATATTCAATTATGGAGTCATCAGCAACATAAATGCAAGTTTTCTTCTGATCGATTTTAGTGTCTTGTTTTTCATTTCCATCAGTCTTAAATTCTTTTAAAAGTTTCTGAAGAATGGCATTTTCCTTGCCAGAGTCGTCATTGTCACCGTCTACAGTATTAAGTTCTTTAAGTTTTTCTTCCCCTAAAATCTCCAGAAACTTCTCAAAAGATAATTTGCTTTTGCTATTATGTGATACTGTCAAATCTTTATTTTGCTCATTACTTTGAGAGCTACATTCTCGACTAAGGCATTTGGATATCACGGATAGATGCCACAAGCTCTAAATCCATTCATAATCTCAGTAGGATTATGTGATGTGGCAATTGCCTTTTAAAGCACCGGAGCAAACTATTCTTTAGTGAGAGAGTCAATAGGATTCTCTTTCCTCCACTCGCTAACTGCTCGTTTCCATCCCGCCTTTAGTGGTTGAAATGCAGCTACGTCTGCGGGTTGAAGTAAGCGCGTGGCATTGGGATAGAGACATACGAGAATAATAAGAAGTTCGCTACACAAGTTGCTAAGCTGCAGAGTTAAATGCGTATTATGTTCATCAAGGAAAAGTACTACCGGAAATTTAACTTTTGATTTCACCAAATATAGGTAAAATACCTTGGATTTTAAAATTTTGGAAAGTTTTGACTTTCATCCAGCCCGTGTCTGTAGCTCCAATTTCCCAGTCCTCTGGCACCTGACTGTACTATATAATTAGGAAGCCTCTTGTAAGGGTATATGATCATTGGCGGTGTAACAATCCAGTAGCAGAAAATGTAAACATTACCGTAATATTAGCCGTTGAAGCAGCATTTTCAACTTCGTATACATTGCAAGAGCCTTTTGGAGCCAAAACTTTTGAGTTTTTGGGGCACAAGTAAAAATTGGTTTCATCCCCATAAAATATGCTGGATGGATCTTCCAAATTATTAAAATATCCTTTTGCCTTTAAATAACGTTCGATTTCGGTAAACCAATTTTTAATGTTTTCGGATAAAAAAATTTGCGCTGGCACTAGTTACAAACTCCGCGGTTCGAGTTTATAAATTTGGATGTCGTTTTAGGAATGCATTATACAAACCAATGCCCGGAAAATTGTTTTTAAATCGATTTTTTCTTGGATTCAGGTCTAAAAATTTTCAACAGAAAACATAACATTTTCTTTCTACGGGGAAATCCCTTTTTATGACAAGCAAGAATCCATTGTACTAAGGTTAACTCTTCATTCTGTACTGGAGCAGTACCATGACCAGTCTTCACATATTTGTCGCTTCTTTTAAATTGTAAAGTAGAGCGAGGAACTTTAAATTGTTTGACAGCTTGTCGAATGTCCATTTCATTATCGATGGCCTTAAGGGCATTTTGAACATCCTCTTCACTATATTTGTCTGCCATTATAAGTGAATCTATAAGGAAAGGGCAAGTTTTTTTGTTGATGGCTGACAAATATTTTAGTTATTGGCCGGGGGCCAATAACCGTGAAACTAAGAAAAAATCTCTATTTTTCTACAAAATGTTTAAATAATGTAACAAGTAATTAAAAAACACAATCTAACTGATCCTAAAAATATTAAAATCATAATTCAGTTATTAGCCGCCCTGTCCAACAACTGAAATCACCAAAGAGTGCTATTACAGTACTTGGCCCCCATGTAAATTTGCCTAATTTTTAGGTTAGGCCATTAAAACCGTAATTAAAACGATGTTTACTTAGGTACATATTATTTATATAAAACAGCACTACGGAAACTAGTGATTAAAATTAAAAAATCTCTTACCTTCTACATCGTCAGCTAAAGTATTTCCCAACAAAATGTAAGTTTTTAGGTGGTCCCCGGACAGGTGTCAACATGGAGGCTAATTTCGATTTACACTCTTGTCATATCATAAAATCGACTTAAATGAAGGAAGCAACAATGTTGTCGCTCTCTATTAAACATAAGATATCGTAATAAATACGACTTGAATGCTTACTTTCCCCTATGATGTGTTTTATCTACGAAAACCACATGGTACAAGTATACTTGATATTTGTCTTTTATTAAAAAAACAAAGTTTCGGATTTTATGTTTAAAATGTAAGGTTTTGTCTTAATTAAAATGAAGAAGTCCTTATTTCAGAATTAAAAACCAAACTTTTACAACTTACCTCGTATAGCGAATACCTGGACCAAAATAATAGTTTTAAACATCAATATTAACGTCTGAAAAATGATTAATAATTTGTTATTGTTATTGTATTTTTAGGGAATTCAGAACAAAATAATGCTCATTTTGAATTGGAATTTGGCTATAATTTAAAAGTAGTTTTAGATACATAGTCTTTATCGTTTCTATTGTATCAAAAATGTTTTTGCTCACCAGAGATTGGCATTTATTATATATTTTTAATTACAATATTTGAATATAAATTTGAATTAGTTAATAAGGATTATTGCCTTTGAAAGAAAATTTTTAAAGTTCAGTAAGATCAATAAGATCACAAAACTTACAAAAAATTACATCTTGCCTTTTCTTCCATTATTCTTGAACAAGTTTTTCTTTATTACATTTCTAAAAAATGACCCCGGAAATCTTTATGGCATATTCTATGACTATAAAAGGAAACAAAGGACCCCGCAGTTTTCTTATAACACATGGGTTTCGCCCAATTGTTTTCAAACTTTGCATAGTGATAGTTCTCAACACGCTGATCGAAAGGCTTCACGGGTACCAAACCCGAAACCCCCCAACCGTCCCAAAATCACGCTCAAAATTCACTGGGGATTTTTCTTATGGATAATGGGTTTTGGCTTTGGTGTTTTTTAACTTTAAATAGTTATAGTTCTCAACAAGCTGATTAAAAGTCTCCACGGGCACAAAACCTGAAAACCCCTCAACACTCCCAAGATCACCCTAAAAGGTCACTGGGGATTTTTCTTATGGAAAATGGGTTTCGGCCAATTGTTTTCAAACTTTGAATGGTGATAGTTCTCATCACGCTTATCAAAATTCTCCACGGGCACAAAACCCAACCCCCAACTCCCCAAAATCACCCTCAAAGGTCAATGGGGATGGTTTTGACTGTTAGTTTGGTCAATTTGTGTGCGGAATTTTTTAATAGTGTTGTTGAATTGTAGCGACATAAATAGTTATAGAGCTATAGCCTTACATCCCCTGTAGTTGGTGGGATTGGAGTCTGGAGTTGGGCGAGGAGGTATTGGGGGGTTACATACCCCGTAAGAAATTTAGGTACAGGGGATGTCAGGCTGTAGCTCTGTATTATTAAAGTGGCTACAATTCCACAACACTAGCATCAAATTCCGCAAAGCAGTTGACCAAACTATTAGTCAAAATCATCTTTTAATGACCATATTCTAGATAAGCAGTTTTATTTACTTTTTAACCTACTTAAAACAAGGAGGTTATCAATTCAACATGTACGTATGTAATAATATTGGAAATGCAAAATATTTATATTTGATAATCTATTAGGGTTTCCAAATAAATATACATAATTTTAAAGGTGAATGTATGTATGTATGTTTGTTCACGCTTTTTTTGAAACTAAAAATTGGATTGTAACATTTTTTTTATTGGTTTACATTTACCCCAGCTTAGGAAACAGTAGGAATGTTATTAAAATCGGTTAAGTAGTTTTTATAATATAGACTTATAAGTGTAACGGCCTGGTTTATGGACACTTACTACGGGTATGGTGTCAAAGGCAAAATAATTTAAAACCTTGGTCAAAGTGTAGGGCATGTAGGAAAATTAAAATGGCCAAAACAAACTGTAAATGATTATAACAATATCTTTTAATATTTCCATTAAAACTATAACTATCTTTAACAAAAAAAAAAAGTTTTTACTTAAAAGTAAAAATCACGAAATATATAAAGGTAATTTAAGAAAAAGATTAAATCGACTTCAAAAAAATAAACTTAAAATTATAGGATAATTTTTTATATATACACCAAATTAACCGACAAAAGACAAAATCAAAAGTAGGTGTGAAACAAATTAGGGGCCTGCAATTTTTTTAAAGCTAATGCCCTGCAAAGCCAACGAATATAAAACTTAATCAAAATAAAACGATGGCTTTGCTGGCATCGACTTAAAAAAATTGACCCTATGTTTGTCTTGCACCTACTTTTAATTTAATATTTTAATATTTTGTTAGTTAACTAGGCATATGTATATATATATATATATATATATATATATATATATATATATATATATATATATATATATATATATATATATATATATATATATATATATATATATATATATATATGTGGAAAAATAGGAAAAATAGGAATAAAAATTCCCTACTATCTTGATGTATACAAAAAAACTTAACTCCGTTTTAAGACAGTTAAAAGCAGACAACCTTTTCTCTTTGCTGTGACACCCATGTCAGTATGGAATTTTTATTCCTATTTTTCCATATATTTAATTACTCACTCCGGTAAAACCCAATGTCGATTCTGCTGAATGTGATTTCAGTACGGCATCGAACGTAAGATTGTTACAACTTACTGCAAAGCAACGATGTTTGTCTTTTAAGTAGACACTTGGTTTCTCTGTTGTTCGCTAAACACTCGTTATAGCCCTATTGACAAGTCCTGTAAGGCAGGCGAAACGAGTCTAGGGAGAGAGTGTCATAGTGGACAGCAAAGACAAAAGGTTGTCTGCTTTTAACTGTCTTAAAACGGAGTTACGTTTTTATTAGTGATGGGCATAATCGGATTATTTTAAAAATCAAATTATTGAATTATGAATGATTTTAATAATCGGATTATTTGATAATTGGAATTATATAATTATTTTATTTTTTTTAATTTTTAAAAAATTTTAAATTCTTGATTTCTGAATAAATTTTGTAACTCGATTCCGATGTAACTAAACACAAACACTAAATATTATATACAGTTTGTCAAAAAAGTCCGGGGTCCCCTTAATAAAAATTCGTCAAGGGATTCAGGACTTTTTGACACTGTATTATATCGCTGGCCTATGTGCAATACCTCACAAGTACACCCTAGTCAGTTTTGTGGGGAAATTATAATAACTTTCTATTATTTTTAAAAAATGTACTTTTGCGAAAAAATTTAAACAGTTATATATTTTGATTAAAAATGTGTTATATTTTCAAAAAAAAATTTGGTGCCTTCCCTCACCAACATGTTCAATGTTACATGCGAGTTATTGCAGCTGCATATTTTTTAATTTTATGTATTTGAGAGGAATTGAGTTTTAGATAAGAAAAAAATAAAAAACCCATAAGAAATAAAATTTTTTTTTTACAGGACGCAAAAAAATATTTATTTAAAAAAAAATACAAAAAATGAAACATACATTGAAATAAAAAAACCTTAAGAAGTATCTATAAAAGAAAAGTTGCGTTAAACATGTTTTATCATTTTCATGGGGAAGGTTTTTATAGAGTCGTGATAATCTTTAGGCATTACGTCGGTAATTTCGAAAGTTGCTTGTATTTGTCTATTGATATTCTCGGGCGTTTTAAAATAAAGACGGCTGTATTCTACATCTGGAGAAACATTCTTGGATTTCCTTAAACATTGATAAGCATGATAAAAATCAGTTTTAAACGAAATTGCACCACCCTGGAGTGTATCTAAGTGCTCTTAATTCTGACACCACAGCACCTGGAGGCCTAATGGATGAATACCATTGTACATTTTTATCAGCAAAGTTTTTAAAAAAATCATAACTAAGGTATTTCCAAACCAATGGGAACGGATTTTGACGAGCTTGTTTTGTTATAACAACAAATTCCGCAGGCAGGAATACTTCTCGCTTTTCCAACCTTCTTTCAATTAGGCTTTTGCACACTATCACACTGCATTTGTGTGTGACCTTTTACTAGATATTTTTGTTCAATAATAGTCTGATTCTTAACAGACCAGGTAAGCAATGCGTTGGCCAGAACAAAATTTCTGTTCTGGTATCCCACCCGTCATATAAATTATTATTGGGATCTTGGAATTTGGGGAAAAGGGTTTCCAAGTAATCAATTATGCAGCTAGCAAAATTGGATGCTTCTATTTTTTCCCCCGCACTCGTGCCACCAAAGTTCATTGCCTGATGCGTACCAACGTTGTAAATAATTTAAATTATGAACTCAAGTTTTTGCTTATAATATAAGGCTGACCCAAACATTCTGGGGCAAAGTTGTACTGCTTGTAAGTCCATTGTTAAAACGTGACACTCCCTCTTAAGCTCGCTTCTGTATCATTCTGTTTTTCCAATCTAGCTCTATCTTGGCTATGTGCAACTCATATTCTTCTTTGTTCATTATTTCAACTTCATAACTGCAACACACATCGCATCTATCTTTTTTGGCTGAAATATGCCCTTTCTTTTGATCAAAATTTCATCAAAAACAAACCAACTTAAGGCTTTACCTTTACAAGACTGAACATAAGCCAAAAATAATTGAGATTTATTTTTAATAAAATTGTCCTCGATGTAGTTTTTTTAGTATCAGCTCTGCAATAATGGGACGGAACTTTCGGTAATTTATCAAACCACTCTTCCAAAAAATTTTTTTCTTTCTCCTATTTTAGGTTCTCTTAAACTTTTTTTTTCGCATCTTTTTCTTCTTTGGATTTGGTCATGCCATTGTCACTTTTCTTGAGCCATTCTCTTACACTCCATTCTCCTAGTGCTAAAGTGTTTAAAGAACATTTTTTTTCAAACTCTTAATGTGCTATCTTCCACTTTCAGGTGGTAAACTAAAAACAGATTTTTGTTTTTCTGCAATATTGGGTTTTTCGTCTTTTGGGTTCCATTTTTTTCACATTGTTTGCAACGTACATTTTTGATCCCAAGGCAATTCTTTCCAAAATGTATTAAATAATTTTTTTTCTGTCTTCTTCTTTTATTTTTTACATCCATAGACTTTATTTTTTCACAATGTTTTCCGTCGCATCTTTCTTTTAGTTTTCTTTCATTTCTCATGGTTTCATTTTTCCATTTTCCATTTTTTTTTGTAAATCCAAGATACCTTTCACCCTTCATTCGTTTATTTTTGTTTGAAATTCTTTTCCATTTGCTTTTATCAGAATCTCTTCTCTTAAGCTCGTTTACGTTTTTGTTGAATCCCCAGCATCAGATTTCTCTTCCATTTCACCCCTCCGCCAGAATCATCATGTGAATTATGTTTTTTGTTAAAATAACGTTACTGTCTGAAGAATTCGTATCATTTTCCCAGCATCATAACTTGGATCAGCTTTATCACTTTCCACGATGTTTCTAGCATCATCTATTAGTTGATTTGTTGGGAAGTTGAAGGTAAATTGTAATCAATTGAGTGCTCTATTTTTAAGCTTTGTGGCAGAATTGTACCACTTCTAAAAATACTGGCATATCCTCTAGTAAACAGTTAGAAAGATGTCATGATTTAATGATTGATCTTGAATTTGAGGCATCTGTTTGGGTCATCGGTAAAGATTTCGATAATAGGCCCCTGTATGCACGGCATTCGAAACTTTAGAAAACACTATTCATTGTCTTTTTTTTCTAATGGTGCGGTTTACCCGAAATTCTTGTCCAACAACATCTTTATTAAGCACTAGGTCTCCAAAATTTTTTTTCCCTGGACATTCTAAAAAAAATAAAATAAAAAGGAATTATAAACAGTAGATAAGCAAGGCAGCGGAATTTTCCCAAAATTTTTTTAAATGTAGTGTTTTATAACGAAAGTAATTATTTAGGTTAGCAGGGAAATTGAAACCACAGAAAGAAACAGAGAAATAAAGTGCAATATCTCGTATATACAAATTTTTATATAATGAAACCTCGTATGTACAAATAATTGGAAAATAGTAAATAAAGGAAACCTGCTGAATTTTTAGTTAAGTTCAACCAATATGTTTTCTTTCCAACAAAAAAACAATACAATACTAAATATGTTACTTACTTTGCTTTGGTCAAAAACCGCCGCTGTGATCTATCTTCTGGAGCACTATTATGAAACTGCACTTACAAGGTATTGTACACATAATTTAACGCGAGATATTGACATAAATTCACTTGCATGCTTGCCGTTTTTTTCCCGGGGGATGGGTCGACTGTGATTGGTGTAAGACCACGCGCTTAGCTCAATGGCGCGAAAATCTCAATTTTGGATTTTGGTACTTGCAGTTGACATAGGCCAGCGATATATTATTATTAATATTTTTTTTTAGTAGGAAATATTCCATTTGCCATAATTTTTTATGGAAATTTTTTTCCCGGGCCACTAGTTTTATTGAAATTTTGTATACCAGGGATTTTGGGGCGCTGATCAGAATCTGAGGTAAAATTTTTTCGTACTCTGTAGTTTTTAAGTTATAACGCCCCACTTGAACCAAACCCAAACAAATTTCCTAAAATTCCTTCTTTTTAAAAACTGATTCCCCCAAAAGGGGAAAGATTTTGTAAAAATACACTTATAATTTTTTTAAGATAAATTTATTTTAACCTTTATTCAACAAATATTTTTAATAAAAAGCACAACAAGCACTTTCAAAAATAATTTTTAAATTTTTTAAAAATTCCCCAAAATTGTCTAGAGATTTTAGACTGTTTATGTTGGTACAGGGACCCGAAACAATCAATGCCTAATTTATAAATTTGAATTATTTTATTTTTCGCGATTTAAATTTAAAAATTAAGCGCATTTAATTGTTTCGCGGGTCCTGGGATTAAAAATAAAATTGTCTAGAATACCTGAATTTGTTGACATTTATAAAAGATAAAAATATTTTTTTAAGGAATTTTAGGAGTTTGTGCAGATGTGAGGTTAGGTTCGAGTGAGGCGTTATAACTCAAAAAATAGCAGTGATAAGCGCCCCAAAAACCCTGTATACAAAATTTTAATAAAATCGGCCGAGGGCCCGGTAAGTAAATACCTTTTTATATTAAGTTGTCCTCTTACATAAATATATACTGTACTATTAAAATATTAAATCTTATTCGTTATTACATGTTTTTTTTCATGACGTATTTAAAATTTTGTGGAATCAAAGGGTTTTTTTCGTAATTCAGTATATATATATATATATATATATATATATATATATATATATATATATATATATATATATATATATATATATATATATATATATATATATATATATATATATATATATATATTTTATATTTATATTATTAATATTATAATAATAATAATAATAATAATAATATTAATAATATTATATAATAATAATATTATAATAATAATAATATTAATAATAATAATAATATTAATATATATAATAATATTATTAATAATAATATATAATAATAATATAATATATATATATATTATATAATATTAATATATATATATATATATATATTATATATAAACTCAAGGACTAGAGTAACGCAACGCCAGTTTGTAGGCAGGGGGTTTGGTATAGTGATCTGTTTGTTTTGTTTTGGGAAAAGAAAACAAAAATGCCAGATCTCAAAAACCAAAATCAAGAAATTACTTTGAAAATTAATAAAATTATTCAAAATATATTATTTTTTGTGTTAATATAGGCAACATCGATTAAAAAAAAATAAACATTTATTAATATGACAGTTCAAAATACCAACAACAAGCTTATTTTGGGCAGCTGCTGCATTGGTTTAATAAAAAAAATAGTAAATCAGGTGTTGTACGGCATGATGTCATTTATCTCTTTCCCAGTAGGTTGTATTATTTAATAACACGTTTTGTAAACTGACTTGATCAACAGCAACCGAATTGAGCATCTAAAGTAAATGTCATATCTGTCTGTCACTTCAGATAATAACAAAAATAGTTTTCCGGCTTTTTTAAAAAAAATTTTTAACAATAAGGGAAATTTTCGATTATAAAAATGTGATTTATGGTGCAATGCCATAAACATTGAAAAGTGATTATTCCCTGAGTTATGTTATGTGTGTCTTTAATCAATATTGCCGTGCAGTGTGTTTACAAGAACTATCCCCCCCTTCCCCCCCTGAATATGTTAATGCCAAACCAGGTTTGTTTACTTTATTTCTACCCAAGAATTGTTGTATATATATATATATATATATATATATATATATATATATATATATATATATATATATATATATATATTTTTCTTTATTCTTGGGAATACGTTAAAAACAAATGGTAAAAGTTTTTTCAACGTTTCGCACATTATTTATTGTGCTTTTCGCTGTAGTATTTTGGTTCTGATACATTTTTATACCTTCGTTTACACCTTTAAGTTATAAAAATGTATTAAAACCTCAAGATTCTTACGCTAAAGCACAATAAACTAATTGCAAAAACGTTATAAAAAATTCTACCTTTTGCTTATTAACCCTTTCCCCAAAAGAATAAAAGAGAAATTTAAAATAATGGTTAAAGAAAAATAAATATTATATATATATATATATATATATATATATATATATATATATATATATATATATATATATATATATATATATATATATACTTGTTTTTTTGGCTTCTTAAATCTTAATATATATATATATATATATATATATATATATATATATATTTTTAGTGAAAATTTTCTTGGGAATTGGATCCGGGAAAAAAAATGATCTTGTTTTTTGTGATAACTACATTTTAATTTAAATTTTGACGTTTCGTAGATTTTAACCTTCATCAGAAAAGACAACTGAAAAAAGAAGGGTTCATGTCAGTGCATTATCCTACATATTTAAAAACATAAACAAACAGACACTGCTACGTCACACAATTACTATAAAGAACAAATAACTGAAATATTTATAAGACAAAACATGACATGCATGTGTCTACCGAAACGTCAAAATTTAAATTAAAATGTAGTTATCACACAAAAAAAGATCATTTTTTCCCGGATCCAATTCCCAAAAAAAAATTTTCACTAAATATATATATATATATATATATATATATATATATATATATATATATATATATATATATATATATATATATATATATATATATATATATATATATATTTATAAAAAATGTTTTAAAATTTTGACATAATTCTTTTTTTAAGTCGAATTAATTATCTTTTTATTAGATATATTTTATTATAATTTTTTTTTAAATATATATATTTAAATTTCTGAATACTAAAACAGTGTTAAGCATTTATGTGAAAGCACTTTTTAATTTTAGAATAATTCACAAAAAAAGTATTTTTAAAATGCAGGTCCTTCAACCGGAGCAGAAGAGGCTACCTTTAAAAAGTATAAGTAGTTTGACTCAAAGCTTTGTAGTATACTGTTTGGAATTACAATGATAGAGTAGATTAAATACTGAATCAGATTTATCCAAATAAATTATTTGTAGATCCTATCCACAACTAAAGTTTATTTTAGGATCCAATTCTAAAAATCAGTGCTTGTTTTAAAAACTAATTGTTTTAAATTAAAGTAAATAGCCTCTTCTTGTCGAGTAAATAACTTTCTTTTTAATGCAATAGGTATTGTAAATATCGTGTAAAATTGTCATTAGCTTTTAAAGAGGGATTGTGTTTATACCTCATTGAATTAAATAAACAATTTATTTTTCCTAATAGAAATCTGTCATAAACACATTATAAATCAAGTTTTAACCCAATATTTTGTACGCCCGAGACACCTTTCTCGTAAATTTATAGTTTCTAAAAAGATTGGTTAAGCCATACAAAGGCTTTTCTTGTTTAAAAGTTTCTTGTAAAATTTACTTAACAACATTGCCATAACATCAAAGTATAGTTAAATTATCATACTTTAATTATGTTTACAAAATACAAATAAATAAATGTGTCATACTTTAATTATGTTCACACTATCCAATTTTACTTATTTTCAATAAAAAATGGTAATTAATTTTGTTATCCTAGTGTTTAACCGTTTTTTACTAATAAATGATTATAATTTATTTTCTATATATTTATATTATTTAAAATAATAAATATATATATATATATAATAATATATATATATATATATATATATACATATGTATAAATATATATATATATATATATATATATATATATATATATATATATATATATATATATATATATATATATATATATATATATATATATTTTATATATATATATATATATTATATATATATACATATTGAAGAAAGGTGGAATTACTTTATTTGGAGTTTAAACAATCAACAAAATATCTTTTTACAAAAAATGAAATATACCTCTATATGAAAAACGTCAAATAAAGTAAGAGCTGTAAAATTAAACAGTATAAACGGGACATTATTTCATTCGTTTAAATTTTTGAAAGTGGTGCTTTGAATTCAATTTGTTTTTTATTTGAGCAAATGAAATTTGTTTAATCACAATCCAGATTAAATACCTATTGCTGTTATGTAATAATGGAGATGTTTTAAGTTTCTTTAGCTCAATTTGAAGTGATCTAATGTTTTTACAAATTAAAGTTATTTTAAAATTAAAAATTTTTAGACAAGGAAGAATAATGGATAATCTTTAAAAAAAATAGGTGCAACGGTAAAGACCAAAGTTAAACCGACTGACAACGAAATCACTACAGAGCGTTTTATTTTTTTAAAAAAATATCCCTTTAAAATTTTACAGTAATTGTCATTAAATGCCGATTTTGTATATTGTATTATACGACTATCCCTTTCGGTTTAACCGGAAATGGCGAGCATTTTAATATCTTAAATGAAACTTGTCTTTATTTGTTTTCGAAACAAATGGCAATTGTAAATGTACAAATAAGTCCTGCTTATCAGTTATCTTTAAAGCCACATAAAGCTAACAAAAATGTCAAAAAAAAAACAATGTCTTAAACTTATTGATGAAAACCAAAACTATTTTTTTTTAACTAATTTATTTCCTTATATTATCCTTTCTCTACTATTAGGGTTTTTGGGGCTGATAATTTTTTTCAGGTTATTTCAAATGTTCATAAATATTTTTTTAATAGTCGGTTAAAATTTTATTTCGAAAAATTTTTCTGAAATAATAAAGGTTTCGTCAGCGCTATATATTCTGTATTCAAGATTTCGTTTTTTACAACTTTAAAAAAATATGATCATTTATGTAGATATGATTTTTAAGTTTAAAAAAAAATTGATGATGACATAAATCTGATTATTTTCTAAGGCACTATTTTCTTTACCAGAGGATCATAACTCATAACCTTGCCACGGTGATTTGTAATGCACGTTATTTTAGTGCATTTATCAATTACTTTTAACACACGTTAACATTTTTTATATTGCGTAGCTTTGAAAAAATAATATAATATACAGTATGTTAAAAAAGTCCTGACTTCCTAATTTCTATTTATTTTCCTGAGCAGCTCATATACTTTCCTATTTATACAAATAAAGTTAATAATATAGGATAAGTTGGGTTTCTGCAACTTACCTAATAATTTCACAGGCCCACAAAAAAAAGTAGTGTTTGCTGGGTGTCGAACTAGGATTTTCTGGAGTATTTTTTCCGCCAAATGCGATTCTGAAGTCAAAATTGGGGATCAAACAGCAAATAATTTTAGAAAAGGCGTAATTAAAGATATTAACGATTTTTTTTTAATTTAAAAAGTCAATATCTTTAAAACTATAAAAGATACATGAAACTTTATTTAACATGAATTATGTATTTTTACAAGGCATTTAGGTTATTGTCTAAATGTAATATTATAAGATGTATATTTAAAAATACCAAATTTTCAGGATCTTTTTAAGGTATACCTCTGGAAAAAAATTAAAAATATTTTTATTTTTTACTTTTGGATTTTTTTCTGTAAATTTTGAGTAACTTGGAATAATCACCTTAACAAAAAAAAAAGAAGTTTTCATTTTGTTTAATTTTTGTCAAAATTACCTTTTTGGTTAATATCTCCCTTATTATTATTCTTATTAAAAAAATTTATATAAATTTTTTATAGATAATTTAAGAAACTCCCTGTTTTGTTTTATAATTTTTTTTGTTTTAGTTTATGTAGTCGTAGTCCAAATATGCCGTGGTAGCAGGTTTCTGCCAGTAAATATACCGAGTCGGATTTTTGGAGTGTTCTCTCAATTTTTTGCTGTTTGACCTCCAATTTTAACTTCAGATTTGTGTTCAGCGGAAGAGAATACTTCAGAAAATCCTAGTCTGACACCCAGCACACACCACTTTTTTTGTGGGCCTGTGTTTTCATTCTCATTGCATTATCTTTGTTTATGTTTAAATGTTTTTTCCAAGTACACTGTGGTTTTTCTTGTTTTTTAATTACAATTTGGTTGGATATTTGCTATAAGCTGATGCTCGGCAATAAAAATTTAAAGTCATGATTTTTGAAACACCCATTATGTTATTTTTTGTTAAAATACTACAATTTTATTGTTTTTTGTGTTTAAAGTCATTTAAAAAATGCACTGGAAAAACGTGCATTACAAATCACAGCGGCTAGACAATAATCTTTTTGCAAGTAAAATAGAGCATTTAAAAAATAATTGTATCTAAGCCATTATATATTTTTTTAACTAAAAAAACGTTTTAAGACAAATGTTTATATTTTTTAAAAAAGTTATGCAAAAAAAAAAATCCTGAATACGGAATATGCAGCGCTCACGAAAACTTTTAGAAGTGATTATTTACCGAAATAAAATTTAATGACTTTTGCGGCACTCCTAACTCGTTATTTAATTTATCCCAAATAATATTTTAACTGACTATTAATAGGATATCTATGAACATTTAAAATCATCTAAAAAATTATTTGCTGCGTTAAACCGTTAAATACAGAAAGAACAATTTTTATAGTTTATTTTGATTTCTGGGAATATCAAATTAAAAAAATAATTATTTGGCTTTTCTCCAGAATAAAGAAATTTATATATTATTTTTTAAATTATCCATTTTTTTATAGAGATTATTATGAAGAGCTAGTCTGCTCTTGCAACAATAGTAACAAAAAACATGAAAAGAAATAAAAAATTTAATTCTTTATATTCTTTAAATTTAATATTCCCAGAAATCAATATAAACTATAAAAAGCTATCTATATGGCTAAAAGTTTTATTTATTATTTTATATTTTTTTCATATATTAAAATTACCTACACGTGTACCTTCACCAGTAACTATTTTTTAAAAAAGTCATGTCAGAAGTCAATGTCAGTTAACAAAACACAATTTTTTTAGTTTCTTATCTGTTTTGAGTAATATAATAATAGTATATTACATAACAAGTAGTAAGTGGTTTTACGCAAGCAAAGTTTGCAAACCGAGCCAAAGGGTTTTGATTCATTTGGCATAAAAACCGTTTACCTCGCGATATATAGTTTTTTTTTGATGATATTTTTTTTTGAGTTTATTCCAAATTTTCACTAACAATTAATTAAACTACATTACCTCGATCAGCTGATCAGCCATTGTCAAAATGACACCACCGAAAAAGCCTTGCCATTGGAGTCGTAAATATGGAAACGTTAGCTCTCGAACTATTACGTTTTACTTCTAGGTATATTATCTGTATGTAAAGTAATTTACGTGGGAAGTAATTATTGTTAAACGATGTTTAAATAAACGATTTTTAAAAAGTCCTTAGTATAACTGATCTTAACGCACTAGTGCGGTAAAGTAACAGTTACCACACTAGTGCTGTAAAGTGACACTTACCACATTTAAAATAGTGTTTGTAAACTTAGTTACCGCACGGTTGTAGATAATAGTATATTACATTACAAGTGTGGTAAGTAGATTTTTAGTGCACGCAAAGTGAAGTTTGCAAAACGAGCCAAAGGCGGGTTTTGCATTTACTTAAGTGCGCTAAAACTGTTTACCACTCGGGTTATGTATAGTATTTTATCTACAACTATCAGTTACCTTAATCGGTGTGAGCCATTGTCAAAATGACACCACCGCAAAAGAAAGCCATTTCATCGGCAGTCGTAAATATAGGAAATGTGAGCAACTTGACGATTACGTTTAACTTTTAGGTATATTATCTGTATGTTAGGTAATTTACGTGGAGAGTAATAATTGTTAAACGATGTTTAAATAAACGATTTTTAGTACAAATGATCTTACCGCACTAGTGCGCTAAAGTAACAGTTACCACACTAGTGCGGTAAAGTGACACTTACCACATTTAAAATAGTGTTTGTAACCTTAGTTACCGCACGGTTGAAGATAAAATAATGTATGTGCTACATTCGTCCGATGATAACCAATAAGTTTGAAATAACATAAATATCTTGTAACGGGTTGCCAATGTTTTAAAGTAAGTTTATTTTCTATTTTAATATAATTTCATAAAAATAATTATTTTATTATAGTACTTAAAAACAAATCAATTTTATAAAGAATTAAATCTTTTTATTTCTTTTCATGTTTTTTGTTACTATTATTGCGAGAGCAGACTAGTTCTCCATAATAATCTATATAAAAAAAGTATAATTTAAAAAAAATATATATAAATATCTTTATTCTGGAGAAAAGCCAAATAATGTTTCTTTTAGCAAAGAACAATATTAAAAAAGAAATATTTAAAAGAAAATAATCTCTGGAAAATGGAGACGATATTAAAAATATGAGAAACTATTTGTTATGGAATGGAGCACTAAAAAAAATTAGAAAACAAAAAATGTATTTTTTTGTAGATTATCGTAACTAAGGTTTTGTAAAAAAAGGACTGTTCTTTTGTACCCTGTAACATAAAAACGGGACAAACCTTTAATAAAATTAGAATAGCTATCTTTCTCCCAAACAGATTTTTTACAAAATGGTAAAAACCGAATTTAAAAAAAAATGAAGAGTAATAACGATTTGAAATTTACCGAAAAAAATATCCAGTTTCAGTAAATTGAGCAGCAATATATTTCAAATCTTTAACTTATGTTTTTTACTTTAAAACAATTTTTTTACACAGTTTAATAACCATCATCCAGGAATAAAACTATCAGGATTACGGTCTCTATTATGCCTACATTACCACTGTTTTTAATTAATTTAAAGTTCAAAGGTGGCTTAAATTTCAATAACAAATCCATGTATTTGGCATGCGATTTTAATGTTAGAGCCTAATAACCAGTTTTCCAGAGAAATACCTGGATTATATTACCTTGCTTGACTAATTTTAAAAACAGAATTTTTTAAAGCTCTTTATAATTGAATTTACATCAGGTTAATATTTTTTATTTTCTCGTATAAATTGATTCTACAGGGTGGCCCCTTTACTAGGGGCCTATACCCTTTCCCGAAAACTATATAAGTTATACGAGAAAAAGCTTTTCATAAAAGTTGTCTATTGTAAAAGTATGTTTTATTTATGATGAATTTAGGTTTGTTAATAGCGACATAAAATTGAATTTTAAATTTTGTTTTTAAATGAAACACTTTATATTTTATTTTTAAATAGCCCATTTAAAGACAAATGCAATGTTACATAATATGCATATATTTATATATATATATATATATATATATATATATATATATATATATATATATATATATATATATAAATAATATATAATATATATTCATCATATTATATATATATATAAAAGTACTAATTTTGTATCGGTCCAGGAGATAATTTATAATAGTGAAACACTTCTTAGTTTAACGAGCTTTCGAAAATATTTATTTCTTTCAGGTCTACAATATGGAAAAAAAAAAACATTATAAAGCAAATTTTCTCATTTTTAGGTATATCTAAATGCATTATTTGAGTTGGTAACATCACAACACTGATTTTAATGTAGGTAACGATATCATTTAAGTTTTTGAAAAATTTATTAATGTTTCTTAATATCAAGTGATAATATTTTAAAATATTTTAATTGTTTAAATGTAAGACTAGTACAGAATGGATGGATTTCTATACCACTTTATCAGTTTCACCCTGAAACGAATAAAGTGGTATAGAAATCCATCCATTCTGTACTAGTCTTACATTTAACAACAATTAAAATATTTTAAAAATATATCAGCTTGATTATTAAGAAACATTAATATAAATTTTTCAAAAACTAAATGATATCCTGTTACCATACATTGTAAAACTCAGCTGTTGTTGATGTTATCAACTTCTAAATAATGCATTTAGTTGTAAGTATACCTATAAATGAGAAAGATTTGCCTTTTTTTGATTGTATGTTTTTTTTTTTTTCATATTGTAGACCTACGGAAGAAAATAAATTTTTCGAAAGCTCGTTAAACTAAGAAGTGTTTCACTTTAATTAGCCCTCTGACCGTACCGAAATTTATACCTTTGTATATATATATATATATATATATATATATATATATATATAATATATATATATATATATATATATATATATATATATATATATATATATATATATATTTTTAAATATATATATATATATATATATATATATATATATATATATTTTTTTTTTTTTTTTTTCGGAACAATTCGAAAAACGAGTTTCTAAGACTACTTAGAAAGGATGTTCCAATTTTTCCACAGGAAAAATTAGATGGACGAGGGATATTTGGTAAATAAACATTTTATTTTAATACAACATTTTTTTTATTAAAACAATAAGAACAATATAACTTTTAAGCTAGGAAAGGTAATTACTTCAACCTCATTTTAAATTAAAATTAATATAAAAATTACAATTATTGTAGGTTACAGGAGTATTGTTAGCCATATCGGTTCAATTGTTTTTAATTATGTTTGTAGTAGCACTATTCTCTATGTTGCTGTGAGGAGTGTCAAACGATTGGTGCTGTTCGCTCGAAGATGTGTCTATTTTTTGTCTTTTCAAGGGAGTTTCAAAGCTTTTGGATGGTACATTATTTTGGACGGTTCTTAAGGCAGTGATGATATTTAAATGATGTTGACTGTGCATTTGTAGATACGGCTGAATAGACGCAGCTTTAGAATGCCCTGTGATTTTGATAAGTTGCTGCTCGCCTACACCGGCCTTTGCCAGATTAGTAACAGCAGTTGATCGCATAGAATGGTTAGATATTTTAAGTTCTGTCGTGTTCATACCTGTTTTTTGGGCTGCATCTTTTGTCCATTTTGACAGTTTATTTCTTCCAACAGGAATGTTTTTAAACCATCCAGTGCTACGATTGGATCGCCATGCTGAATTTGGTGTCAAAAACAATCTATTTGTTGATATTTTAGACGTTCGTTTGTCTCACAGGGATTTGTACAAACGTACCAGACAAAACTCAGGGTATTTTGAATTAGGAACAAGCTGCCATATATATATATATATATATATATATATATATATATATATATATATATATATATATATATATATATATATATATATATATATATATATATATATATATATATATATATATATATATATATATTTTTTTTTTTTAAAAAAAAATATATATATATATTTTTTTTTCCGGAACAATTCGAAAAAACGAGTTTCTAAGTAATTTGTTTTAACAAATAACATGAGCGAGAGTGGTTTTAAAAATCCGAGACGAAGACTTTTTCCACTTTCGCGAATGCTATTTGTTAAAACAAATTACTTAGAAAGAGTGTTCCAATTTTTCCACAGGAAAAATTAGATGGACGAGGGATATTTGGTAAGATTATTTCCTTAGTTAAATAAACATTTTATTTTAATACAACCTTTTCTTTTATTAAAACAATAAGAACAATATAACTTTTAAGCTAGGAAGGGTAGTTACTTCAAACTCATGTTAAATTACAATTAATATAAAAATTGCAATTATTGTAGGTTACAGGAGTATTGTTAGCCATATCGATTAAATTGTTTTTAATTATGTTTGTAGTAGCACTATTCTCTATGTTGCTGTGAGGAGTGTCAAACGATTGATGCTGTTCGCTCGTGTGTCTATTTTTTGTCTTTTCGAGGGAGTTTCAAAGCTTGTGGATGGTACATTATTTTGGACGGTTCTTAAAGCAGTGATGATATTTGAGTGATGTTGACTGTGCATTTGTAGATACGGTTGGATAGACGCAGCTTTAGAATGCCCTGTGATTTTGATGAGTTGCTGCTCGCCTACACCGGCCTTTGCCAGATTAGTAACAGCAGTTGATCGCATAGAATGGTTGGATATTTTAACTTCTGTCGTGTTCATACCTGTTTTTTGGGCTGCGTCTTTGGTCCATTTTGACAGTTTATTTCTTCTAACAGGAATATTTTTAAACCATCCACTGCTACGATTGGATTGCCATGCTGAATTTGGTGTCAAAAACAATCTATTTGTTGTTATTTTAGACGTTCGTTTGTTTAACAGGGATTTGTACAACGTACCGGACAAAACTCAGGGTTTTTTGAATTAGGAACAAGCCACTTGCTATCGCACAGATTTTTTGCACCACCTTGTGCAGTTTTGCTGAAGACTGTGTTATACTCGATCCTTCCTGAAACAAGGGATACATAATTTGACTTAAATGTCAAAATATATTTTGTAGTGTGATTTTAAAGTAGATGTATGTTACTTTTAATTTTTTTGGAAAAGCAAAAGGAATTTTACTGGTTATATATCGTTTTTGATTTTTTAATTTTTTTTTACAAAAATAGTACAGCTAGCAAATTTTGGATGCTAAAAAAATGGCAAAACGTGATTTATACAAGGTATTGCAAAAAAGACATTAAAAAATTGCGAAAACAGATTTTACGCCAAGATAAAAAGTATGCGCACATATTTTGTTTTGATATAATCGTTTTTTCTGCAAAGTTACAATAAACATTTACATATTTTGTTGCAAAATTAAAAAGCAATAACTCATCTGTTTTGATTCCATAATTATTAATTTCTTCTTTAAAATGTTCTGTTAAGCAACGAGCCGCTTCTCCGCCCCTCCAAGCAAGCTCAATTGCTGCAATAAAGTAAAATTTACGCTGCAACCCGATTGGGGTTATCTCATCCCATAAGGACACCATCTTGTAGTAGTCGTCCATATTTAAAGAAGCTGAACTTGTTTTCCTTTTTTCTTCATGTTTCTGAAGACTTCTTCTTTTCGCATTTCGAGCGTCTCTAGCTGGCTTAAAGGTAATGTCGTGGAATGGGTCGAACACGATATTACATTCCTGAAAATATTTTTCCTGCAGTTTTTTAGCAACGATATTCCACATTACTTTTACACATAGTTCTTCGTAGTCTTCCCCATTAGCTTTACGCATGTTCCATGCCCAGTCCTTGAGGATTATATTTAGCTCGCCTGTAGTTGATGTCTGGAGTAATTGGTAATTTTTTGCTTGGCAAAATTCCATAAATTGCTTCCAGATCCATGGGTGAGTTTTCTGAGTATTTAGTAGAACACTATTTTCAACAGCCGCATTAATTTTACTTTCGGAAACATTTTCAAACTGATTCATTTTAAGTTTCAGTTGAAAGATTAATAAATTCGTAAGCGTCGTTTGTGATCTTTGTTGTTGGTAACGGTACATAGCAACACAGCATAGAAACCATTAAGTTTGTTTTTACAAGGCAACTTGTCAAACCTGCATGAAATTTTTTCCATTTTTTTTTCGGAGAAACTGCTGACAATTAAGTTGACAGTTGTTAAGTAATTTTTCCACTTAAAATTTATATTTGACATACCAATTCTTGATAGCGATTGATCAAAATAAATAGGAAGGAAATTATCAAAAAAAAACATTTATTATTAATATCTGTAATACTACTCTAGATATTTTAATTAAATTCGGCATACATGTACTATGTCTTAAGAGGCATTTGTAAGTGTACAACATTTTTTTTATTTCCATCAGTAGC